>ML804791.1:109012-149551 GCA_009831015.1 Picea engelmannii
TTCTCTTCCCAAAGTGTTGCGAACTATAATGGAAAATGATCTAAAAAGCTGGATTTGTTTTATGTATCTATGTATACATTTAGGATTTAGATTTGGGTAAGGAACATGACTATACACGTCTTGCCGTAAGAAGATGTAAAAAGCCACACACCTCACATATGATTTGTTATATATATCTATATAAACATTTCGGATTTAGATTTGGGTAAGGAACATGATTATAAACGTCCAAGTGCATTAAACATTTGGGATTTAGAGTTGGGTAAGGAGCATGATTATACACGTCTTTTTGCATTTCCACATGAATATATAAGTGTGTTTCAAAACAGGGGAAAGTTGAATCCATTTGTAAGTTAAACTTGAATTTCCACATGAATACATTACTATGTTTGAATACATTGGAGAAAGTGAATATGTGGAGATTTAGATATATGGATAAATTCGAATAATCAATTGTCCTAACACCTAACACTAACCGATAATAATTTATTAGTTTGAATGAATTTGAATTTTATTGATTAATTACAGGGAGAGATACTTAATTAATATGATTGAAGAGATCCAACAACCACCTAATATTAGCTCAATAGTTGAAAGAATATACATGAGGTTAACTCACACACTTGTCATGTGTTTAGAAATATATACATTATAAACAAACACATCAACACCCTCATAATTGAAACCTAGGGAGGAACAAAGAAGAACAAAGATGGGTCCCGACAACAAGGCTTGATAAGGTATCGATGTATAAAATCTCATAACTTGATAAAAGGAGAAATACTCATAGGAAAAAAAAAATCTTCAAAACAGAAAAAAAATCCAGTTTTGAAAATGGTGTTGGAGTTGAAACTGAAGAAGATCCAAAAAAAATGCATTGAAAAGGAAGAGCATGATTCCTTCAAAGGTTGAAAGCTCCAATAAAGAAGTATGACCAAATCTCTATAGAATGTATCCAAGTAACCTCAAAGAACATGGTTGAATTCCAAAGTAGAAGAAGATTGGTTATAGAGGCATGAAAATGGAAAACACTGACAACCATCTCATAAGTGATTCAAAAAAGTAGATGTTGGTGAGGAACCAGTATAAAGGCTTCAAGCAGTTCAAGAAAACACCATTAACCATCAAAAGATCAATGAGGCCTATTGAGGATGAAAAATCCAAACAAGAAGTATGGCCAAAACTCCAAAGAGCGCCAATTAACCCCATGTTAACATCATCAAAGATTCATGTAGAAATCCAAATTTCAAACTTCTCAAGCAAAGATATTGATCCTCTGAAATGAGTCTCAAATCAAAAATCTAGATGAGGTACTCATGTGCAGTACTCATGGGAAATTGACAAAAAAATCATAAAATGAGTGTCCTTATGGACACCAATCCATCTTATTGGAGTGCATGGGTCACTAGCCGCTGCAACCACTAAGTCAAAATAGGAATAGTGCTCGATACGAGGCTCATTCTTAAAAATAGTTGATATCAAACAAAATCATTGATGCATGGAGAATCACCTGAGGAAGCATTGCACAACATCTCCCTACAATGTTGAACTGAGTGGAAAGGATGATGCAAATGGATGTCACAACTCATGACTAAAGTATGGAGTACGATCTAAAAGAGAAAAATATGCAAAACAATCTAAGCAAGTAATAATCCAAAGTGGTGATCTTCAAGAGACTACGGAACAAGGAAATGCACGGAGACAAATGTGTTGTTACACTCCTAAAACTATATACACAAGTAGCACAAAATCCACTACTGAAAGGTGCAGAACTAGAGGTACCATAAATAGCCATTATGGAAAACAATACTTGATATGGGCCCTAAGAAAAATGACCATGTTAGGTACCTATTTACAATAGAGGAATCAAAAACTTCTCATTGAACTCATGATGAGAAGAAAAATCTCAACTAAGAAAATCAGTATAGTGTGAAACCACTCACCCAAAAGAGAGAGGAATTCCCTCCGTAAATCCTCAAAAAAAATGGAAAATGGAGACTTCTCTTAAAATATATGACTAAAACTTTGGAAATAACCTATAAAATACAATAAATTGGAAAAATAAACAATCTCCGAAGGGCCCTCCAAAATAAATTTGTATATGTAATATCCTCAAACTATTAGAAAATAAATTCCAAACTGAAATTAAAAATAAATTTCCATTTATGGAAATTGAGATTTGGAAATAAATTGTCATTTATGGAAAATCTGAATTTAGAATTTTGTATTTTGTAATTATTATTTTATGACTATTGGGTAAAGGTCTTACTTTCCGAACTGTCCTCTTTTGATGGACACATGTATACACCCATTTAACTCCAATGTTGGTTTTACCTATAGGGAGATTGATCCAGATTATTTTTCGGCACGAAATGAGAGCAGAGATATAATAAATAAATGCACATAGATATCATGGATATCCAATAATATAACAGAAATGTATCAGAGATGCAACCATAAACACAAAGATACAACAATACACGATTTCTATTAATGAAAGAAATGTACATAGACTGTAAAACTAAAGAGTGAAAGACTCGCTAGAATGGTGGGAGCTTATGTCTGAGAAGAGATGTGACGAATACTCACATTCATAAGAATATCATTACAATGAGGTTGTTGGCCCTTGACCAGGTTTTTTGGAAACACTGGTCATGTTTGACCAATTTTGGGGACTTCGACAGGCTGGTCGAAGACGGAGCGCCAGGCGAAGCGGAGATCGCGGGATCTCGCCCCCTTTTGTGATCTTTTTGGGTTTAGGGCATATGTAATGGGTATGGGATGTCGACCCATGGGTCTTACCCATGCCCAGGCCCATTTTGTAATGTATAAATAGATATCTAGGTGATGTAAGAAACACACTAGATATAAGAGGTATGTGGTGCTAAGTGTTGTATTGTGTAATATACCATAGATAAAAAGTATGCAGAACATAAATAAAATGCTAGAAATGGCAGAATAATAGTAATATAACCAACATAATCTCCACAATAACACAGAAATGATATAAGAAAAACAACATAAATAGCACTTTGATTCAGAGAACAATGTTCACGGGTCTCTTTGAGGGGTCAACCTCCAGTCAAGCAGCTCTCTATAGAAATAATCTCCAAGCTAGGTTTATCATACCCTCGACTCCTATTTATACTAAAAAGAAGCATTTAGAGGAAGATCCTTCTCGAAGCGGAAGCTTCTATTAGGTATTCTTACATCCGCCTTATTCTATTTTATTGAAAGGCCTTATTAATATTGACCTTTATTACATCTGAATATATTGTTCTACCTATGTGCGGGTTAGGATTCTAACATGTCCTCCCCCTTAAAAATAGCCTTGTCCTCAAGAATTGAGATGAGGAAATTGTTGCAGAATGGTAGTTGGTTCCCAAGTGGCATCTATTGGAGTTGTATCTTTCCACTGGATGAGAACTTCCTTGATGGTTCTCTGATGTAGGCGACGCTCACACTCGTCCAAAACTGCTTCTGGTTGTAGACAAATGGATCCTTCTTTAGCTAACTCTAGAAGGTTGGTTTGAATTTGGCACTTATCTCCAATCACCTTCTTTAAGCATGAAACATGAAAAATAGGATGTAGCTTCGAATGGCTGGGAAAATCTAACTGGTAGGCTACTTATCCCACACTCTTGAGAATGGTATAAGGACCATAAAATTTGGGTGCTAGCTTCTGACAATGCGCGGCCTTGAGGGATGTTTGCTTGTAAGGTTGCAGTCGAAGAAACACCTGATCCCCTTTTGCAAATTGACATTCAGAGTGACCTTGATCTACTTGTTGCTTCATGTGATTTTGTGCCATGACCAAATTCTCTTTGAGGATACAAAGAATAGCCTCTCTAGCAGTAAATGTTAGGTCAACCGCCTGGACCTTCGAGCCACCCGGTAAGTATGAGAGAACTAAAGGTGGATTATGTCCATATACCACTTCAAAAGGAGTCATGCATGTAGTTATATGGTATGAAGTGTTGTACCACCATTCAGTTAGGGGTAACCATTGAGAAAAACACCTCAAATATGTTTCCAAATACTTGTTGACAACATCCATTTGGCCATCAGTATGGGGATGATAAGTTGTGCTGAGATGCAATTCGGTGCCTTGTATCTTGAATAGTTCTTACCAAAAATTGCTTGTGAAAGTTGGGTCGCGATCATAAACAATAGAGTGCAGCATGCCATGCAGCTTGAAGACCTGATCCATCAAGATTTGAGCCACCATTGATGTTGTAAAGAGGTGTTGAAGGGTGCAGAAATGAGCATATTTGGAAAGGAGATCAACAACCACCATGATGACGGATTTATTTCCCTATTTGGGTAAGCCGGTAATAAAATCCATACAGATATACTTCCAAATAGCAGGTGGAATCAGGAGTGGTTGTAGTGTGCCCAGATATTTGACTGTTTCTCCCTTGTTGTGTTGACACACATCACATTCAACTACAAAATTACGAATATCCTATTTCATACGATCCCAGAAAAAGGAACATTTGACTCTGTCATAGGTTTTGGTGAACCCGGAGTGCCTGGTTGTGGGTGTAGCATGAAGCTCCAAAAGTATCGTGGATTTAATCTTTGATTGTTTACTTAAATACAAATGGCCTTTGTATCGAAGTTTATCATGGAGCCAAGAGTACCTCGGGGAAGCTGGAGCATTGGACTACAATTGGTGGATCAACAACGAACTTTTGGGATCTTGTAGCCATTCCTGGAAAATGGCTTGGAGCCAATCTGGTACAATGAATGAAAGAGAAAAAAGGGATCCTTCATCTTCATATTTTTGGGACAGTTCATCCGCAATCACATTGTCTTTTCATTTCTTGTAAATAATCTCATAATCATATCCAAAGAGTTTAGTCACCCATTTTTGTTGTTCTAGGGAGGAAATGCGTTGTTCTAGAAAATACTTGAGGCTTTGATGGTCTGTCTTAATTTGGAAACATTGCTCCAATAGATAAGGGCACCACAGATCAACGACATGAAGAATAGCCAACATTTCCTTTTCATAGATGGCTTTGCCCATATTTCTTTCAGATAGTTGCTTGCTGGTAAAGGCCAAAGGTTGACCCTCTTGCATAAGGACATCACTGATTCCTTTCCCTGAGCCATCACATTCCAACAAAAAGGTCTTTGTGAAATCAGGAAGGGCGAGGATTGGAGTGGTGCACATGGCCATCTTGAAGGTTTGAAAAGCTTGAGCATCGGCTGGAGTCCAAGTGAAAGAGTTCTTTTTTAGGAGAGAAGTGAGAGGTGCTAAAATCTTCCCATAATTCTTAACAAACTTGCGATAATACCTTGTTAAGTCCAAAAATCCACGTAAGCTATTAAGAGTCTTTGGGTGGGGCCAGTCTTGCATAGCTTCAATCTTGTTAGGATCTACCCTGCCGCCATCTTTGCCAACCATATGACCCAAGTATTCTACTTCTGAGGCGCCAAAAGCACATTTAGACTGTTTCAGGAAAAGTTGGTTCTGAGAGAGTAGATGGAGTATTCGATCCACATGAGGAATATGGTCTTTCCATTTTTTGCTATAGATGAGGATATCATCACAGAAAAATAAGACAAAATGGCGGAGAAAATGATGAAAGATATGATTCATGAGGCTTTGGAAGGTGGAGGGGGCATTGCACAAGCCAAAGGGCATGACCAAAAACTCATAGTGGCCCTCATGAGTTCTAAAGGAAGTCTTGGGAATGTCTGCCTCTTTCATACGTATATGGTGGTAGCCTGAATGAATATCAAGTTTACTGAAGAATTGGGGGCCACTCAAGTCATCCAAGAGGTCATCAATGACATGAATGGGGAATTTGTCTTTGATGGTAAGTTTGTTGAGGGCATGAAATTCCAGACACATTCTCCAAGAACCTTATTCTTCAGGAGCATGACCATGGGAGAAGAGTAGGGGCTCATACTAGGGCAGATCTTGCCTGCATTAAGGAGTTCCTGGACCATTTTCTCAATTTCATTTTTTTGGGAAAATGGGTGACGATATAGATGGATATTGGGAGTAAGGCTTCCGGGTACAAGAGGAATGGAATCATAATGAACACCACGGGAAGGAGGGAGTCCTTGGGGAGTGGAAAAGACCAAGTGATGTTTATAAAGGATGGCTTGGAGGTCTTGCAGGACGGAGGGTGTTTATGTTGCTTGTATGGAATGGAGGTGGGCGATAACACCAGAATGACCTTTTTTTAGCATATTTTCCATGCGATGGGAACTAATGATCTCCGATGAACTAGAAGTGATGCCTTGGAACGTATATTGGTGGCCCTCCTAGTCGAATTGCATGGTTAAGTATTCAAAATCCATGAGAATGGGACCCAAAGTCCTTAGCCAGTCTGCACCCAACGCAATGTCACAACCTCCCATGTCGATAGAAAACATATGGGATTCCAGGTGGTAGTCACCAATTTGGAGATGCACATTTTCACAATGCCCTCCACATTTCATGGAGCCACCATTGGCAATCATGATTTGGAAATTATTGACGAGATGGATGTAGTGATGAGTTTTTTGGGCAATTCGGTGATGAATAAAATTATGGGTGTTGCCACTATCAACCAGAATGATGACCTTTTGATGCTTGATGTAACTAATTAGCTTGAGGGTTTGGGGAGCGGGGAAGATAGCAAGAGCATTGAGGGAAATGATTGGTTCTACTTCGGGAGGGTCTGAGGGAGGGGTTATGTTAGTGGATTCAAGTGACTTAGACACAAAGGGGGTTTCTACATCCTCTTTTGAGATATCCTCAGAGATGTCCATAAAAATATTTTGTTCTTTACACTTGTGGCCCGAGAAATATTTTTCATCGTAGTTATAACAAAGGCCTTTGAGTTGGCGTTCATCCATTTCAGCCTGAGTCAATTTTTGGATCTTTAGAGGAGCGAAGGGAGTAGTGGGATTGACTGGTTTAGGGCGAGGGATAAAGGAGGGTTTTCGGTTTTGAGAAGATACAACTTGTTGTGATTATTTAGCTATATTAGTAGCCTCCACCCAACTCTGAGGCCGAGCCATGAGGACATGGGACCAAATCTCATCCTTGAGGCTGCTGATAAAACACTCTCAGAAAAAAGAATCAGACATGCCCTCTGCCCGAAAATACAGGTGCTCAAAGGTAGCTATAAAGTCTTCCAATGTTCCTGATTGTTTCAACTTTGTCAAACGACCCAAATGGTTGGTGTCAGTGTCAAAGCGTTCATAAAGCTCTGCCACAAAGTCTGTCCAAGAAATATACCCTTGACGAGAAGTTTTTCTCCATTGCCACCATTGCCAACGTTCTTGATCTAGATGGAGAACACCATACTAGAGTTTGGCCAAATCATCTATAATGTCGTATAAAGAGAAAGAATGTTCCATTTGGGTTACCCAACCAGTGGGTTTTGAGCCATCAAATTTGGTCACATCGACCCGTGGAAGGCGTAGGTCATGTTGAAAGTGATGGTATTGAAAGTTATGGAATGAGAGGAATGTTCACCTTCATTCTTTAGAGGTGCGTCAGAGGAAAGGCCATCTGTAGCGATATGAAGCTTGGTGCAGAGTGACGAAAAGATAGATTCAATCTGGGTGGTCAGTTCTTGTTTGATTTCCTCCATTGAGGACTGCATGGTTGTATTGATGGAGGCAAAATTGGCACTGAGGTGTTTCACTTCTTGTTGGGTCTCAATGAGACTAGATTGCAAGGTATTGAAGAAAGCTTCCAAGTCTTGGCTATGGGTATGGGCCATGAGGACGAGGGAACTGAAAAGGGGCAAGTGGGGTCAATTTTTTTTTTGAAAAATTATATGTATGAATGTGATAAGGGAAAAGAGATGAAGCCAATGGGATAGGTCTCAAATAATGGTGAAAAAAATTCCAGACTTTTTTTTTTTGGTATAACCTGCCGAGTCATACTCCGGTCTGAAGAAAATTACAGTGATGCGATTCCCAAATTCTTAACCATGAAGAAATGTGTAGTGATTTGGCAACCCGAACACAGTCATGCGGAAATAGATCTTATCTGTTTAAATTTGTTTATGTTTCTGTCCGCAATGGTTAGGTATTCAAGGGTTCTACAAACAAGGGTTTGCTCTGTGCTATAGCTCTTTGATATACGTGTGGGGTTCAACAGTAGTACTCAACCCAATATCTCAGGGCACTAACTAAGGAGGATAGACTGTACCCTTAGCTGTACTACCCGACTACCTATGTACTAGAGAGTATCTTCCTGACTGTTGTTCTTGGTGACACTATAGAAGTCAGGCGACCGATCGGTTTATCTAAAGAGGGATTTATAAAATCTAGGTTGATCCGTACACAGGCATTTTCTGATGCGCTACCGTTCAAAGGGGTACCAACAGAGGTTACGGATGTGCTCTTAAGAACCACTTGTATTTCTTGTGTGTATGAATCCCTCAACCGTGGATTCATGCGCATAATGACAAATTTATGTGGCTTAAAGACGCCGGAATACATCTCTACCCTAAAAAAAAAAAATCCCACAATTTTTGCCTAGGAAAGTTCTCTGATACGGCTTGTAATATACCAGATATAAAAAGTATGCAGAACATAAATAAAATGATAGAAATGGCAGAATAACAGTAATATAACCAGCATAATCTCCACAATAACACAAAAATGATATAAGAACAACAACAAAAATAGCACTTTGATTCAGAGAGCAATGTTCACGGGCCTCTTCGACGGGGAAACCTCCAGTCGAGAAATGCTCTATTACAATAATCTCCAAGATAGGGTTCTTATACCCTCGAGTCCTATTTATACTAAAAAGAAGCATCTAGAGGAAGATCCTTCTAGAAGCGGAAGCTTCTATTAGGTCTTCTTACATCTGCCTTATTCTATTTTATTGAAAGGCCTTATTAATATTGACCTTTATTACATCCGAATATATAGTTCTACCTATGTGCGGGTTAGGACCCTAACATATTGTGCTAAGTGAAAGTGATGTAATTAGTTGGATCTATGTGATTGAGTTAGCTCTGTGCATATTGTTTTTTGAGAACTTGTAGGGCTAAGTGAAAGTGATTGTAAGAAAGTCTTTATGTTGTGCCAAGCTCGGGGAAGGAGGATCTGGCGAGGTACGCACAGATCTACTGTCCTATGCGGAGTTGGTTTTGAGGCTCTGTGCATGTAAGGATATTGACAAAATATAATAAAGAGGACAAAGAGTTGGTGGAGGTAGCCCCACGCTGAGGGTGAACCACCTATATATAGTGTTATGGTTTCTTTGTTTGATTGATGTGATTTATGCTTAGTGTTGTAATCTTTATGTATTTTAGATGCATCTGATATAGTATCTTAGTGTTTAGTAATGTGAATGAATGTTATATCGGCTCTATTTCTATGTGCTAAGTGCTTGGGTGTGTTAGATCTTGTTGAATACTGTGATGTTCTGTAATTAGGGTTTTTCCTGCAATTGTGATTGTTGGGAATCGAAGAAAAGAAAAAGTTATGTGCGTAGATCTATTGTTGTGGTGTGAAATACTCTACTTGACTTGTGAAGCTCTGTGCTAAGAAAATAAGTTTGATCTGAAGAAAAGAGGTAAGATCTTAAATATTTGTTCTCTAATAAAGGTAAGATAAGTGGAAATTTTTGTTTAGAAAGAATGGATCTAGGTATGTTTGATAGATTTGTTCCTAGTCTGAAAACTAGGGAACAACTCGAAGAAAGAAGATATGATATGAATAGATCTGGTAGAAATAGTGAAAGATATGTTATTCCTATGCATATAAAGAATTGTCAGACTAACAAGTGGATGCAGGATCCTAGAAAGAATATTTTGCAGGTCTATCACTATGATCCCAGTGCACAGTACAAGAAAGGTTGGGGATCATTTAAGAGAAAGAGAGGAGTGACATTATGTTATAATTACAGAAGATCGGGACATCCTGCTAAGGAATGCTCTGGTAGAAGTCCTATTTGTCTTTGTTGTAAAGCTATTGGAAATGAAGTTTTGGATTTTCCTAGAATGATTTCTAAAGTTGAGAAGATGGATATGAGACAAGAAAACCCTGAGGAAGGCCAAGAGACTAAGAATATGCTAAAAATTTGAAAAGAATCAGAGTCTATATTATTGCAAATGAAAGAAACATTGAATGATCACAAAGATACCAGTTTATTAGAGATCTTAAAAGAGAAAGAGTGCATAGAAATAAGAATAGGATACTTCAACATAGACTATGTATTGGAAGCAGAAACACAGGTGAACATTATGACAAAAAGTACTTGGGAAATCTTAGGAAATCCTGTTATGGTTCCTTCACTGGGAGGAATAGGATTGTTTAAAGGAAAGATGATAACTCTATGTGGAAGACTTACCCATGTACCTATGATTTCTCATGGAGCATCGACAGAAGAATAATTCGAGGTCATTAAGTTTGTTGAGAACAATGACCCCCTTGAACTTTTGTTAGGAAAGACTTGGATTGAGAAAGATCAGATACGAAGGAAAGAAGAAGAGGAAGCTCTCGAACAAAAAAAATAAAGAATTAAGGTTTTTCATGGCTAGGAGAATAACGCACTTATTAGAAGTAAAGGAGGACAAGTCGACACAGTTGAGGGCTAGAGACCTAGCTATCGAAGTTGAAAGAACGCAAGAAAACTTAGAGAACTTATCCATATAGGAGAGTAGAGAATCTACTCCATAAACACTAAGAGAAGAAGTATAACCCTTGAACCCTATGAAAGAACCTCAACAGTGTGAAGTTACTATGCCAAGAGGAGATAAGAACAAGAATGGAAAGAGGAATCCAGAGATGCAGATCACAGGAAAGGAAGATAAAAAAAATTCAGTAAGAAGAAAGAAAATATAGAAAAATTGCAAGAGCTTCTAGAAAGGACTTTGCAGAGGGAAGGCTTGCAGAACTTGAACCTCGTCGGAATAACAGAGCAGTGCAGATTGGAACTTCGCCATGGCAGAGCGATCTGACTATTGGAGGATTCCTGACCATTAGATCGATGCTCCAGAATGGATAGAAATGCAGTTATTTCTGGAACGTTCTCCATTGGACTGTTGGGACCACGCCCTAATGGATGGAATTGCATTGATTGAGGCGTCCTTACCCATTGGAAGAATCTGTTACGGTGTTATCTATTTAACCCATTGAATGTCTTAGTGCGGATACTTTTTCCAATTGCGATTATTCGAGCCCAAAGAGAGATGATTGTTACCGTGTTGTTATTATTTAGACCTCACCATTTGTTCTTCTACCTCGATTATTTATTCATTGGCCCGAGATATCAGATCTCAAGCATGTATATCGGGTGACTTTAATTCAGTAGAGAAATATGTCGAAGAGATTCTCATAGATCTTATGGCTGAGAAGGTCATGTTCGTAGGAGCACAAGCTTCTTCGACAAGAGGAGTGCAAGCATCCCCATCTACTGCACGTCGATCTAGGCCCTCCCGAACTGTGACAGAGAAATGAACCAAGCATTGTGATGACTTGGAGAATGTGAATCTCATCCCATCAATCTTTCCTGACTACATCCCACCTCTCGCTAGTGCGGTGAGTCGTGACAATATCCCGAGGGACTTTGACTACACATTCATCACTTCGTACCTCCCGAAGGGGATACACGCAGTAGGACCACAGTTGGAGAGGATTCCGACACTTAATATCAATGAATTCAACTTGGGAGATTGAAAAAACTATGGAATGCTAAAACCACACACGTATTTGACCAAGACAATGAGGAAGAATTCGAATATAATCCCCCAGCCATGGACCATGGAAATCACAATATTGACCATCCTCAATGTAATGAAGCTACCACACTTCGACAGACATGAGGAGGTTAACGTGTGCATTAAACTCCTGCTATCATTCTTCCATGGAGGTTACCTATGGTTGGACAGGCGCATCATAGTATATCTGATGCTGATCCACTGGATCATCAGATTAAGCATACAAGGACCATACCCATAGTACATTTACCGAGAGAAGGCTGCAGATCACGCCCTAGCCCAGAAAATAAAAGACACCTATGGTGATGTGGAGAAGGGGAAGCGAGGCTATAATATAGCCTCCATACATAATGGTATAATGCACCTAGCTTTCCAATTGATCATTGGTAAGCTCGTCAGGAAGAATAGGCAAACACAAGTCCCGGGGTTTGTCATCAACCTCATAGAAAAATGCGATGAAGAGTTGCAAATGAACTGGGTGAGCTACCTCATCCACCAGTTAGAAAAATATTGTCTCAAATCTCAGGATGAGGGTTATGAGTTTCATTTCAGTTGGTTGTTGATTCTAATTGCCTTCATTTCTTGGGAGATGCCGAAAGGAGCAACCTTCCCTGAAATTGAGCCATCTGAACCACTAGTTGTGAAGTTCACTACACTATCGTATTCAAGCGACATGGCAATAAAACATGATGTTCCACGCCTATTATCTACATCTGAAGATGGCCATTGAATCTTTCCCTCACATGACCTCAAACACACTTCATAGGTTCAGGCCAATCATGAAGTTTTGCACAGACAAGCACTTCATCTATATCACTGTGCACAGAGATGAACACAAAGAAGAGCTCCAGTCATATTAAAAACTCACAAAGGAGGACATGGAATAAATAACAAAGGAATGGCCTACAGAGTTCCTTGTACCAGTTGACCAGGAACAACTCTACGACCCTGACCTCATCGGAATCCCTATGGTCACTCGCGAAGAATATGATGTACTCAACAATAGTAGTAATAAAAAGAAGGAAGAGGTATAGGAATTTAGCAGCGCATCAAAGGAAACTACACCAGATTCACCTGAAAGGGGAGGAGGTGATGAAGTAGACAAAGAAGAGGATGAAGGGGAAGAATACAAGAAGAAGCAGGGTGAATTAACACCGCGTAAAGATCCCCTGACAGAGACAGAAACATCCAAGAAACGAAAGGGTTCCCCGACGAAACCTCCATCGCAAAAGAAGTGAAAAGCCAATAAACCTCCATTCCACACTATTCTCATGGTGGATGACATTGACCTTATCATTGTCATTGTATCAGATACCTCAGAGGACATCTTGCAGTGAAGCGAAGCCAAACATAAGACAATGTTTGACAGGATCTAGGAGGAGCTCAAAGGGGTACAACAATTTCTTTATTTGATCTACGCAAAGCCTACTATGTCGTTGTCAGCAGGGGACATTGAAATAGGAGATGAGACTTCCCAGCTACGCAAACTAGTAGAATCGACAAAGGCTCACCTTTGTCATTTCCAGGAGGAAAAAGAGAAGGCCACAGAGGCCCTGAAGCAAGCAAAGGAGGAATCCATACAGCAACGTCGAGTTGCGCAATAAGAAAAAGATGACCTTTAGGCGAAGTTTGCAGAGGATAAAGCATAGATCCAAAAGGAGAAAGAATAGTTGCTCATGGAGAAAATGGGAGTTAAAGAAGCAGTCACTAGAGCACTTCGTTTTGTGACAATCCTAACAAAGATGGCTGAATAAATCTATGAGAGACAGGTGGGGAAGCTCATTGAAGCCATTCAACAACTCCAATCATGAATAACAGACCTGGAACTACAAGTCATGCCAAGCACTCTGTAGGAAGTGCAATATCAGCGAGAGGAAATTGCGAGGAGCGCAGTCAAAATAATCAAGGCATTGGCCTTGGAATGCAAGCAACTTAGAAATCGAAGTGTGCATACCTACGAGCACCTTGTAGAGGACCCTGAATTAAGGACATTGGAGTCACAACTCTAGGAGGAAAAGCAATAGTGAAAGCATAGTTGGAGCTACTGTCACTGGTCGAGAGGATGAAAATGTCACAAGAACAATGCACGGTTAAAAAATAGGTCCATGCCATTCATAGTAAAGTCATGGAAGTGACCCAGAGGCTCTAGCCAATACAGGATTAATCTTGCACACTTTTTGAGGAGATTGAAGGACAAGGTGCATAGTTAGAACAAGTAGTCGCCACAGTAGAAAAGAACTTGGAAGGACCAGTGACTGAGAAAGTTATTAAAGAGTTCATTGAGAAGGAGGATGTAGATAAGTAGTAGGTCGAGGCAGCTTGAGGCCTTTTGAGGCAGATTTACCTAGATCAGAGTGACTCGGGACGAGTCACAGGTGAGTGTTGGGGGCCTGTCGACAGGCTGGTCGAAGATGGAGCACCAGGCAAAGCCGAATTCATGGGATCTCTCCCCCTTTTGTGATATTTTTGGGTTTAGGTTATATGTAACATGTATGGGATGTTGGCCCATGGTTCTTACCCTTTCTTAGGCCCCTTTTGTAATGTATAAATAGATATATAGGTGGTGTAAGAAACACACTAGATCTAAGAGGTATAAAGTGTTAAGTGTTGTATTATGCGAAGTGCATGTGATGTAAGCGATTGGATCTATGTGATTGAGTTAGCTCTATGCATATCGTGTATTGACAACCTGCAAGGCTAAGTGCAAGTGATTGTAAGAAAGGCTTTGTGTTGTCCCAAGCTCAGGGAAGGAGGATCTAGCGAGGTGTGCGCAAATCTCGTGTCCTATGTAGAGTTGGTTTTGAGGCTTTGTGCATGTAAGGAGATTGATAGAAGATAATAAAGAAGATGAAGAGTTGGTGGACATAGCCCCGCACTGGGGGTGAACCACGTATATCATGTGTTATGGTTTCTTTGTGTGATTGATGAGATTTATGCTTAGTGTTATCATCTTTATGTATGTTATATGCATCTGATATAGTAGATTAGTGTTTATTAATGTGAATGAATTCTAGACCAGCTCTATTTCTATTTGTTAAGTGCTTGGGTTTGTTAGATCTTGTTGAATATTGTGTTGTTATGCCATTAGGGATTTTCCTGCAATGTGAATAAGGGTTAAATGATAATGAGTGTTAACTACTAAGTGATATGTTAAGTATTGTAATCACAGATCTATGTCCCATCTAGGTTACAAACACTTGAGTCTCGCAACCCCCCCCCACCTCTACCTCGGGTGAGACTTCATCTGCTTCGCATGCATTGCCGAAAGGGTCAGCAGTTAGGGTTTTATTGGTGCACTATTGTAGCGTTGAACCCTGGGTCTATCCCTATGCCAATAGAGTCTTTGAAGGCCTTTTTAAAATAAACAAGAATGTAAAAAACCATAGACATCCAAAATCCTATCCCTAGGAGATGAAGCGCCAAAAGTCATGGGGGCCCCATTTGGGTAAGTCGGTACATCAACTTCCCAGGGTCGTAAATTTTGCATACGATCTTTATTTTAGGGGAATGATAGCCCATTGGAAATGTATCATCGAGGAGATTCATTTTGGGGGATTAATAATGCTTTCAGCTATCATTGAGAATCTCGATCCCGAAAAACCTTCATTTAGGCCCTCAAAATGGTCCCAGAAGTTAAAATTGCTAAAAATAGTAAATTTCCAAATTTGCGAGAAAACTATTTTGAGCGAGTTGGAAAAGGTGGGTGGCCACCGCTATCCACCTAGATCAGTCCTCCCTCCTTAGGAGGTAATGGTCTTCATTGTGTTGAGTTCCCGGGGGAAAGGGGGAAGTGTTTGTTGAATCTAAATCTTGGTGAGTTGCTTGCCTTGTTGGAGACGTCTCGTTGTTTGGTTTGTGGAAGGTTGTCACGAACCTGTTGCTGGCGGGGTTGAATATGTTCAACTGGTTGGGCTACATGAGATGTTTTTGTGCAGACGAAATATTTTTTCTTTGCTGCAGTCTTGTCGACCCTCTTCTGTTGGATAGAAGGTGCTTGGGCCGAGGTTGTAGTGGTTGAAATATCCTCATGTTCACCTTTTGAATAGATTGTGAAGAAGCTAAATTTGTAGTATGAGATACTACCTTGTGGCACTGTTTAGGTGAGACAGTAGTTGGAACTACCTCTGGTATTCTGTAGAGATGACCCCCCAAAGTAACAATGACACTGTGGGGTCGAGACTCATAAACAACATGGCACTTCCACATATATGGCTAGCCCAAGAGAACATCATAGACATCTAGTGGGGCAACATCACATAATACCTCATCCTTGAAGGGATGGATGTCATATGATAATCAACACTGCTAGTTGACGTAGAGATCTCATCCTTGGTGAAGCCACCCGATGTTGTATTATTTTGGGTGTGGTGTTGTCGACAATCCCAATTGTTTGACGACCTCTGTTGAGATGAGGTTCTTCTGTCTTCCTCTATAAACAATAAAATGAAGCGGGGTCCCCTTCACCCACATCTATGAACGAGAAAGGCACTTGCCCTCTTCGGGATCTATTGGTTCTTCTCATTTCATTGATGCAGTCATGACAATAGCAATGGGGTCTGCGTCAATGATTTGTCTTTTACCAGTATTTTCATAATCAAATTCTGAATGGGGGTTTAGATCGTTGTCTTTGATCTTGGTCACCAATGACTATTTTGAGCGATATTCCTCGGTGTTGTGCCAAGGTCCTTTTTGGAAATCGCACCATTTTTCGGTGTCCTTCTTTGTCTTCCCATGACCCTTCCTTTCCTGTGGCTTCGATTGGTTTTCAGGACACTGTTTATTAGGGTCATCTTTATCATACTTTAGTTGTTGTATATTTGTAGACCCGAACTCTTGTTTGTTCTGGTGCTTAAATTTTTTCTTGATTTTAACAACATATCAATAAGCATCACCGAGTGATGAGATGTCTAGAAAATCCATTTTAGTTTGGATGTATCCGTGTAGAGCCACATGGTATTTCAGAACCAAATGTTGTTTGGAGTCTTTGATACCCAGCTTGGTGCACAAGGTATGGAAGGTATTGGTGAACTACATAATTCCTTGGCCCCTCTCTTGCCACAATTTGGTCCATCTCATGTATTGGTCCTCATAGTTTCCAACAAGGTAATACTATTCATTTACCACATCCACAAAACATTCCCAAGTGGGCTCGACCCCATATATTCTAGACTCCTCTATAGAAATTTTATCCTAGTAAGTTTCCCACCAATGTTTGACATGGGGGAGATATTTAAGGAGTGCGAAGGTGATATTTTCCCCATTGGAAAATTATGAACAGAGAAATAACCTTCTAACAGATTTAACCATTTTTCTAGGGCATCCGGATCTATCTGACCGTCAAATACGGGAATATCAAAATTAACCTATACCTTGAAAGGAGAAGTTCTTCCAAAGTGGTTGTTTCATGAATATGTTCTTATTTCTATTGGCAGGCATTGAAGGATGTGGGGAAAATTCTCCATCATTTCATCCCTCTGTCATGTGAGAGCTTGCTCAAGAAACATATTGATAGGATCGTCTGCTTTGTCGTTTTTCTTTTCTTCTGCCATGGAGGGCTTCTTGGGCGTGCAAGAGAGATTTTCTTCAAGAGATACAAACTCGATACCCAACTTGATATACTCAAACCTCGTTCATCGGGTACATGCACTGAAAAGAATGATCAAGAGCAGCCTACTCTGATACCACTGATCGAGATAATTTTTTGGCACAAAATGAGAGCGGAGTTATAATAAAGAAATGCACATAGATATCATCGATATCCAATAATATAACAGAAATGTATCGGAGATGAAACCATAAATACATAGATACAGTAATAAACAATTTCTATTAATGAAATAAATGTATAGAGACTGTAAAAATACAAAGTGAAAGACTCGCTAGAATGGTGGTAGCTTATCTCTGAGAATAGATGTGACAACTACTTGCATTTGCAATAAGATAATTACAATGAGGCTATGAATTCCTCCTTACAATAAAAAAGAATTTCAAAAACCCTAGACATCCAATTACATAACCCTAGGAGATGAAGTGTCAAAAGTCATGTGGGCCCCGTTTGGGTAAGTCGGTAGATCAACTTCTCAGGGTCGTAACTTTTGCATACGATCTCCGTTTTAGGCGTACAATATCCCGTTGGAAAGATATCATAGAGGAGATTCATTTTGGTGTCTAAATCATGCCATCAGCAATCATTCAATAGATAAATCCTGAAAAACCTTCATTTAGGCCCTCAAAATGGCCCCGGAAGTTAAAACTGCTAAAAATAGTAAATTGCGAAAATTGCCAGAAAACTGTTTTGAATGAGTTGGAAAAGGTGGGTGGCGACCAATATCCACTTATATCAGAGATACACAATATCCCATGTGTCATTTATTTCAATTTATTCATTCATTGCATCAACCCATTTTTCATGTTTGATTGCTTCTTCAAAGTATATTGGTTGATAGGGTAACATAGAAAAGTGTGAATGTTGATCCACGTCACCATTTTGCTCACAAATTTCTCTTAAGCTTATTGTTATCTAGTTCCTCAAATTTGTTATAGTGGTATCTAAATCATTGTTAGAAGAAGAAGATGGACTATGCTTTGTTTGTTCTCCTTGTCCTTGTACTTGAAATCTTGGAAGTCTTGGTGGAGAAGATTGTTTTCCTATAGATTCCACCTTCTTATCTTACTTTATAGAAGCAACCTAATCTACAATCATTTCACTTGTTTGGTTATCCTAAGATTTATCTTCTTGGAATTCCACATCTCTTCTTACTACAATTTCTTGGTAAGATGATTATACATCTTATATGCTTTAGACTGTTAACTGTATCCCACAAATATACATTTTTCACTTCTATCATCAATATTTATCCTCATATCTTAAGGAACATGAGCATAAGCCAAAAAACCAAAAACTTTAAAATGAGAAAAACTTGATTTCATACCACTCCATGCTTCTTGAGGGACTTGATTTTCCAAACTGCTAGTTGGTGACAAATTCAAAATATACATTGATCATGCCACTACTCCACTCCAATATTCATTTGACAAATTCTTTGCCTTCAACATACATCTAGACATATTCATTATTCTCATATTCTCCCTTTAATCTACTCCATTTTGTTGTGGAGTGTATCTTGTGGTAAATTGTCGCTTGATCACATGATTCCTGTAATATGTTGTAAATTATTTGGAGTCATACTCACCTCCTTGATCATTCATCTGGCCTACACTCATTATATTATGTCTAATACCAAGTACATAATAAACATCATGAATATCATTCTTTTCATCTTTCTTGGTCAATACATAAATTACACCCTTTCCTAAAAATTTATTGTGATAATCATCTCCTAATTTAATTTTAGAAGTGACAGAGCTTTCTAAACTAGAAAATGGATCTTTGGTACATGTCATATTATTTTTGAGGCCATTATCCAGCAACCAAATATCATGCTTGTTTCCTTCTTCTTCTGTGACTTGACATGAGAAGAACATTGATTCAAATGTTGTTTCTTCAGTGTTGGTAGCATTTTCTCTACCCCTATTTAGATATGCTTGCTTCTTTCTTCATTCACTTTCATAATGGCCAAATTTATTTCAATAATAAAATTGGATCCTTGATTTGTCAATCCACCTTGGCTGATTGAAATTTCTGCCTCTCCCCCTTTGGTTTTGAGAGTGCCTCTGTTTTGATTGTTCACTCTTCCCTGAACATTCTGAAGTTGACCTATCTCTTGTTTGAGAGGATCCTCTACCTCGTATGCCTCTTCTTCTATTCCCTCGACCTCTACCTCTTCAATGGAGTCCTGATACTGAACTGTGTTCTCCAAAGATTGAGTATTTCGACTGAACCTATTTTCGTGGGTTAACAAAGATCCAATGGGTTCTTCAAATGTGAGTGTTGACAGGTGTTTTGACTCTTCTACGGAAACTACTACCATATTAAACTTATCAAGAACGTTGTGAATTACCTTCTCAACGAATTATTTCTCTTGAATGTCATGTCCATGTGTACGTAGTTGATTCATGATGCTTGATGTGGGTCATGAAATTATTCACAGAATTAGAATACTTCATCTGAAGAGTCTCAAGGATCTTTCTTATTGTATGCAACTTGGTATTTTGGAATTTTTATGTTCCTTGATAGGGGAATTCGAGAATATCCCATGCTTGCTTAGCATGATTTGTTGTTGCGAATTTGGGAAAAATGTATTCCTCTAACCCTTGTTGAATGAGCCACAGGGCTTTGTTGTCCTTCTTCCTGAGTTCTCCAAGCGCATTTCTTTGCATGTTCATCATTGCTTGTAGATCCACCAGATCTTTTTCCTTGAACCCATTAACTAATGCTTTCCAACAATATTTAGACCGTACAAAATTTTTCATTTTAATAGACCATACATCATAGTTCTTATCCATTAAAGTTGGGCTTCGTGCAGACTATTGTTTGTCGCCATGAATTTGTTGTTGATAGTAAACTCCCCCTTACTGGCTTAAAAATTGACCAAGATGGATATTTTTTTGTCAAAATAGAAAACGAAAAATGCTTTCCTACCTGGTAAGATTATTTCTTTAGTCTGAGCATGACCAGAGAAAACCATGTAAGTTCTCCTTTTCGGTCACGGTTTCTATGTGTGCTAGGGGTGAATGGGTGATCGAAAACACTTGGTCGCTCCTCCTAAACTAGCTCTGGGTGACCAAAAGAGTTTAGTCTCTCTGTGTACAAATGAAGGTCGTGATCGAGCTCTAAAAAACAATTTTTTGAAGTGTTCTTCCTCATATTTTTTCACCGGAATGCCCTAAAACACCCCTCCTCTTGTTCTGGGTTGACCAAGCTTCAAATTTATCTATAGTATCTTGCAAATTCCTCTCCAATCTCTGAATAATATTACTCATTTTTTGATACCATGTTCACATTCAAGCGGTAGAAAGAATTCACCAAACAAAGTATGCACACCAATAACAATGGACCTCTTGATCTCTTCTTCACATTCACATAGAAAACTAAAATCAAAATAAATAGGATGCGATATTTCTCTAGAATTATCCATCCTTCACCAACCTAATAAGTGCAACTTTAGCTATCTTATCTATACAATTAATATGCCTATTCATTTAATTGTTTTATTCAAACAAGTAATGTGAGAGAAATTACATCATTCAACAAGAAAGAGGAAGGATTTGACAGATTCGATACGAGGTGATGTCAAAGAGAAAATTATGAAGTATGCTATCGCATGACATAGAGAGTCGAATAGTATAGTCCCTCTCCATGATTATGGTTTCTAGAATTTATTGTTGCATACCATCGTATATAATATTAACCCTCTCTATGTTGATATCTTATAAGGTCGTGAACCGTTATCAAAGACTACCGTGTAGTCCTTGTATGATGTTGATCATATTAATGTTCACCGTACGAAAAAAAAATCATGAAGAAGATTCGCTTATTATGCATGTCATTGGGAAATCATTAAACATGAGTTATGCATCTTTAATTGTTGTATATGTTCAGATTGACATCTTTCATGTACATGTGCACATCTCTAACGGTGTAAATCAACGATAAATATGTAAACTCGGGCACATGCAGTGATCAATGGTGCATAGATCTTTGTTTAATGCTTGTAATATTATCGTTGTTAGAAAGGTACCTTTTACAATTGAGAAATAGGAAAACGTGTAATTCCTTCTATGTTTATTGTCTATAAAGAATCTTTTTATGGAGCAATATATAGAGATATAAAGTAATTGAAAGTAAAAAAATATTGTTCCAATATGTGGTGAGAGAAATGAAGGGATTTGACATGTGGGATTTAAAATTATTAATAACAAAATGCTGATCATAAATTAATTTTTTTTGGAAACATGGTTTTTACAACCCAATATAATATGAGGTAGATGTGGTACACAAAATTGATACATAGAACTTTATATATATATATATTTCTTATAAATAAAATATTTCAATCCTCACATCAAGTAAATGGTTTTATATCAAATTATAGAGAGAAAACAATTGAAAGTTAGAAAATTCTTATTTTATCTTAGATGCTTTCTACTTCACACTACGAGGAAGATGTGTAATTCTTTATGTGATCAACATGGTTGACACATGCCATTTAAAAGAGTATATATATTAATGTTCTTGCAAATAATATATTTTAATGTGCACCTTAACTAAAATAGTATTATATCAACATTATATATAGAAATAAAATAATAGAAAAAAAAATAGGTTGTTGATAGGTGTTTTATAGTTCTTCTTGACCCTGTCAACATAGATGATTTTAGGGGATAAATTTCGCAAATGGGATAATTTTCCATGGTTTTTCAAAAAAAACGATTCGCCAATTTTCATTTTTTTTTAAAACCAATTCACCCAAATTCCATAGAATAAAATTATTTTACATTAAAAATTGTCAAAATTTTATAGAAACTATATAAAATCCTTAGAAATTTGAATATGTTTACAAAAATATCACCAAACATTTTATATTTTTCATATTAAGGATTGGTAAGCTTAGCCCAGGGTTATACATTTTAATATAAATTTCCATCCTTAAAATCATCCATATCTATCAGCCACAAACTTAACTAATGCGCAACAAAAATACAAAAAACAAAGAATATCATATGGAAGAACGACAAAAGAAACACAGAGATTTTACTTGGTTTGCCCAAATTTGGGATATGTCCACCAAGCAAGGTATCGATTCTTATTTATCTTCATTAATGGAAGTTTTACAGTTTTTTGACTCACCCACCCATCTTCTCACATACATGGAATAAAAATTCGCCTAGGTTTACAGTCTCAACTCAAACAACTTATTAATTGAACAGTAAATGCTCTCCTATGCATACTCCAGCTGAGTTGACACATATACAACCAAATACTTAATAAGAGGAGTTGATGTAGATGATTGTTCCTCGAATTCATGGGTTTTGTTGTCACTCAGTTCAACAATCTCCACCTTGACAACAAATTTATCTGATACCTTGCTCATTATTTTATTTTATCACTTTTTTGCAAGCCAAGAGAAGCCAAGCTCCATCATAGCTTCTCTAAAAGTACTATTTTTGTGAACATGTCTATCCAATTATCTTTTGTATGAACTTTTTCAAGAGAAACTTCATGTTCATCAATGACCTGTCTTACAAAATGGTACTTAATAGGAATATGTTTTGTTTTACTGTAGTAGGATGGATTCTTGGCTAAGTGAATAACACTTTAACTATCACAAAGTAGCTTTACTTTGTCATGCATCCTTCCAATTTCACCAAAACTAACTTTTAACCAAACTACCTCTTTGCAACCATGTGAAGCAACTATGTATTATGCTTCTATAGCAGATAAAGAAACAATGTTTTGTAGCTTTCACATCCAACTAATAGCTCCAGCTGCAAGAGTAAATACATATTTTAAAGTTGACCTCATCTTGTCCAAATCACCTACAAAATCATAATCAACATATCCACAGAATAACTAACAAGCACTATTATAGGTGATATAGTAATCACTTGTGCCCCTTAAATACTAAAGCATGCATTTCACTGTTGCCTAGTGATATTTACCTAGATTTTCCATATATATATGCTGGAAACCCCAAATCCATGTGAAATGTCTGGTCTTGTACTAACTATCACATACATTAAACTCCCTGCTGCATTAGCATACAGTAATTGAGACATATGTTCATTTTCTTCTTTTGTACTAGGAAATAAACTTGAAGAAAGCTTAAAATGGGAAGCGAAAGGTACTGAAACTGGTTTAAAACTGTTCATACCAACCCTCAAATTTTTTTTCTCAACATACTTCTGTTGTGACAACCAATTCTTACCATTCCTCCTGTCTCAGAATATCTCCATGCCCAAAATCTTCTTTGTTGCTCCTAGATCTTTCATATAAAATGCCGTAGCCATTTGAGACATTAACCTGTTGATCTCATTTAATGATCCCAAGCCATTATGCCTGGATCATCATGGTTTTGGGTGTCTTTTTAAAAAAAAATCTGGTTGTGGTATTTCGTCAAACACTTTGTTGATCTATTTGTTTACTTGTGTTTACTTGCTGAATGGAATCTTGATTTCAGCCTTAGGGTTTATTGATGTGTTTATATGAATGTTTGCAACAAATAACAAGAAGGGACAATCATGGAACATACCTCAACCATATGCAATATGATAGACAAGCCAAAACATCTCAAATTTCTTTTATTCATGAAATAGAGAAACCTGCTACAATGAAGATGTCGATCTAGAATGCTCAATAGATGGCCAAGAAGATAGACAATGGAGCTGCTACAAAATGCTCCCGACAGTACAAAATAATCCTCTAAAGGCTGGATAAGAGATGAAGACCAATGCCATGTCCTGCTGGATAGCTCCTCAACAATTCGGCCCTGGTGCCAAAGATGTCCAATCACCTCAAGAAATATGCCAAACAGTAGATCGGGTGATGGGAAGAACAACCCAGGTGCCAGAATCTCTAAGATCCCTCTCAAACCTTATAGATCTGAACTCCACCACTGAATGGTGTGCCCCACTGGATGACTAAAACCCTAGATAATTTGGCCCTAGTGAAGGAGGCCTCCAAATGCTCTGAAACTCCCCAAGAATATAGATCGGGACACTGGAAATCACTAGGTGAACTCTCAGGGTCAGATTTGAACTGTAACCCCTCTAAACTGACTAGATCTTAATCTCAGAAATGCCCTCCTTCTCTTCAATTCGTCCCAATGCTCTAGCAAATCATCTGTACCATAAAATTCTCTCAGAAAGCACTAGGAATGAGGGTGAAGACCCTGCAAGAAGAAACCAGGTGATGGAATCTCCAAAAACCCTACCAACCACCTACAATGAACTTCCCTCAATGGATGGTGCACCCCCCTTGCTGGAAACCCTCAAATGGGGCACCGTCTCTCTACCTGCACATACAACTGATGCATAACCCTCTTGCAATTGAGTAGATCTGGAACTAGAATGGTGTGGGAGCATATTTCATCTCCAAGACCAAGCTTGGGATAAGTTAGGTGGAATATTTCACCATTGAATCATCCTCTAGGTTTTGTTAAGTCAAAACCCTCAAAACCCCCAATGTTGGGCTCACTAGCTAGAAGCCAAATATCAAAAGATAGAAAGACATGAATGAATGAGTAGAGGTCCTTGCCTTCATTTTATACTTTTTGTCTCCCCTTGTCCCTCCAAAGTGACTTTCATTTTATTAATGTTTATTTAATTAATTAAATCACTTTAATTAATTAATTATCCTTTTTACCTCTGAAAAACTCCTTATCTCTCCTTGTGGCTTCCCTGGCCATTGAAAGTCACTTCTAGCCATCCCATCCTATAGTGCTTCTCCTCCCAATTTGAATGAGATATTACACTGAGAGGTTCCTCCAAGTAATGTGCCCAAAATGACCTCTTCAGTGATTTCAATTAACTTATAGCTCAAAATAGTCAAAATCATGGAAATCGTCGCAATGCAACGAAACTAAACCCAACCTATGCAGAATGGATCATAATGATGGAATATGATGATCAATGCAGGTTGGACCCCACAATTCCTCTCAAATACCCCTATACTCACTATTACATCCATCTGGCTACTCTGGTCATCATAAATCTCTGCACAGTGATGATGTCCCAAAGTGGGGACATTACAGTCCTCCCTGCTATAAAATTTCTTGTCCTCAAGCAATAATCGAATCCCCTCAAGTATAATGCTAGGATCCCATGTCCACCTATGGGATACATAGTAGAACCCATCCAAATATGAACAATCACACAGGCTTCCCTCTGGGTCCTATATCAAGTCATGAACTGCTATCCCCTGGGACAAATAATCCTGAAATACACAAACTCTGTGAGTCTCATGTACCTGACACATGGCCTCATCCCAGAGTGATTCCATCCTCCTAGTCTCTACCAAGATCCACACAGCCTCCATCAACTGCACATGTTGACGCTCGATTGAGGTGATGCAAGACCTTCGTGAGGCACTCGCAAGTGATGTGCTCCTCTCAACACTGAAGCTCAATGGAAAGTTAGAATAACTTTCCCCTGCAATGGTCCACTCTCCCCTATCAGTCAATCAACTGCTCAATCCTGTAATCTTTGCGTCCCATGCTAACCTCTGTCGAAGATCCTCATGCTGACACTGCACTACTTTGACCATGATTGTCTCCCCCCTGCATACATATTGAACCCTCTTCTCCTGGGTCCTCCAACTTACATACTTGTGAACATTGGACCTATTGTCCAAAAACTATATCAGTGAAGACACCTCTGTAGAATAAGTACCTATCCAAACATCTCCATGCCTTATAATGATGATCAAGCAGAAGGAAAGGTCTCGCCCCATAAGACAAGTACATGCAGACCCACTCCAAACCAAACCAAGGTGAAGTGTGTGGCTCTCTGGTGCAACCTGGGTCAACATGAACATCGTGCTAACAAAACGGACTACTGGGTCCCATGGAAAACTTGGACGTTTATCACTTCCAATATCCTCTAACTTCTCTAGTGTGAGACTGATCACTGTCAGAAGCCCTATGTTCTCATCTGCTACCACCTAGCCCATGATGCTCTCTCTCACACACCAAGTCTCAACTGGCTGCCTATGACGATCCCTCTCTCTTCGGCTGGATCTCGTAAAGGTACTCATGTCAGGTGGCCTCGGCCTAGGCATTCTCCATGTTTTCAGCGACTATATATCTCTCCTTGTGTGGCTAATGATCTGGTGAAGGTGTGCACTCATAATTATGGGTTGTTGCAAAAGAGTGAAATATGCATACTCCCCTAAGTGTGTCTCCTCCATGCAAGTCAATACACCCCTCTGAATCCCATCATACATCTCGGAAGGTCTCTGTCAGCTATCACTCATCACTGTCTACCTTGACATACTCATGTCATCTCTCGTAGACTCATGCTGCATCACACATCCTAGGCATACTACTAGATCAACCTCTATATGGAGATCAACCACTCCCAATACACAAATGGAAGTGTCCTCCATCAACTGGTGCTCCTCTTCTAGATCATCAACATCGTCTATCAATGTGACTGACTGATACATTTGAGTGTCCACTAATAAAGATGACGTGGATCTCTGACGAATCTCCTCAAGAGGCTCATCTGTCCTAGACTCTTATTCTTGAAGGGCAGCTTGTGTGCCTCTTAGGAATCCTCGAGTGCTCTCCAACTAATAAGTGAGTCGGTCCATCTCCAAGTCTTGCTCCCTTAGAACCTCATGATACATCTCACCAACCCTCAGTAGATAATCCCTGTCTATCAAAAAAAGTTGGTAGTCAGTCCTCATCACAGATAATCTCTCCCTGAGATTATGAAAATCATCCATGGAAATCCCTTCATCTAAACTACCATGTGCCACTGATCCTCTCCAGCCATAATCTACCATCACTGCATGCATGTCATCAATGCGTCTAGTGGTTGCGATGATCATATCCTCACTAACTCTCAATTGTTCTACTAAGTGGTGTGAATCTTGATCATGGTCATGTTGAGGTGCCATCTTAGACCCCTCACTGCTAGTGTCAACTCTAGAGCCCCCAAAAACACCCTCAGCATAAGATAACAAGTTGAACAATCCACTTTCTTTTGTGCTGCTGGGTACTCTTGTATGCCACTGCAACCCATCACTAGATGCTATCTCCCCCTAAATCACATTGTACCCTGTATGGGTAGCCGTATCCTCCTGTGCACTCAACCTGCTACTATCCTCTACGCCTAGATCCCATATATTTGTGTCTAGACACATGTTATGGTTATCCCGAATACTAAAGAGTGCATCCTCATCAATGCAAGACAATCCTGGAAGTAAGTGCTCCATCAACCTATCAGCCTCCACAATCTGCTAAACCAATAGAGTCCCCAATAGTTGTGACTCCGCCTCCTCTGGTTGACTTGTATGTCTAAGGTCAACTGCCTGTATGTCATGTACCTCCTCTTAGATCTTTGGGTCTACCTGTCCATGGTGTGCATCCCTCACACTAAGATAATCCATCATACTTGATGTGCTACTGATCTCGTCATGTGACGTGGCTATCATGGGTGTCTGAACATGTGATAGATGTGTCATGGCCCCCATAGGAAGCTCATCATCTCTAGGTTCTAACACGTGTGACTCTTCACTAGTGTCACTTCTCTGTTGAGATGTAAAGACATCAATGGTATGTGATATGTCTGTTGATACACTAGTTCTATCATCCTATCCATATAGCTACCTATCCACTACACAAGGTTCATCCTCCTCCTCAAGCGTGCAAGCATCACTAGCCTTTGTGCAAGAGTCACTGTCACTAGCCTCTGTGAAAGAGTCACTGTCACTAGACTTTGTGCAAGAGTCACTGTCATCATATGAATGCTCTGACTCCACATTTATTGCTCCATCCACACGCATCTCATCCTACCTGTCATAGTGTGCCTCAATAGTGTGTTTTTGTTCCCTACCCCTGCACCTATGATCTGGTTCTGAAGGGGCCTTGCAATACCAACAAGGTTGCATGCTCTTAATGGGCATGGGGTCTCTCTATTCTTCCCACCTTATATGGTCTCTGGCTCTCTTTTTCTCTAATCCAATGATCCTGAGTAAAATCTCATCTTCGCTCCATCTGAGATTTCTCCAGGCTACATACTGTGGGAAGCTTATGTGATCCCTAATCTCTTCGTTCGTAAGGATGGAATATTGTATCTCATAGAAAATTAGATCAAAGTGCATCTCATCCATTTATCCTTATGGAAGACCCCTATATGCTCTGCATGCATGTGCTAATTCCCACTGACTGGCAGGAATCTAAGCTCTGATGCCACTGTAATGATCCCAAGCCATTATACCAGGATCATCACAGTTTTGGGTGTCTTTTTAAAACTTTTTCTGGTTGTGGTATTTCGTCAAACACTTTGTTGATATATTTGTTTACTTGTGTTTACTTGATGAATGGCCTCTTGATTTCGGCCTTAGGTTTTACTGATGTGTTTATATGAATGTTTGCAACAATTAACAAGAAGAGACAATCATGGAACATACCTCAAACATATGCAATATGATAGACAAAACAAAACATCTCAAACTGATTTTATTCCTAAAATAGAGAAACCTGCTACAATGAAGATGTTGATCTGGAATGCTCAATATATGGCCAAGAAGATAGATAATAGAGCTGCTAAAAAATGCTTCCGATAGTACAAAATAAGCCTCCAAAGGCTAGATAAGAAATGAAGACCAATGCCACATCCTGGTGGATAGCTGAAGCTCCTCAACAATTCGGCCCTGGTGCCAAATATGTCCAATCACCTCAAGAAAGATGCCCAATAGTAGATCAGGTGATGGCAAGAACAACCCAGGTGCCCAAATCTCCAAGATCCCTCTCAAACCCTGTAGATCTGAACTCCTCCACTGAATGGTGCGCCCCACTGGATGACTGAAACCCTAGATAATTCAACCCTGATGAAGGAGGCTTCCAAATGCTCTAAAACTCCCCAAGAATATAGATCAGGACACTGCAAGTCACTAGGTGAAGTCTCAGGATCAGATCTGAAGTGTAAGCCCTCCAAACTGACTAGATTTGAATCTCAGAAATGCCCTCCTTCTCTTCAATTCGACCCAATGCTCTAACAAATCATCTATATCATAAAATTCTCTCATAAATCACTAGGAAAGATGGTGAAGACCCTGCAAGAAGAACCTAGCTGATAGAATATCCAAAAACCCTGCCAACCACCTGTAATGAACTTCCCTCAATGGATGGTGAACCCCCCTGGCTGGAAACCCTCAAATGGCGTGCCCTCTCTCTACCTACACATACAACTGATGTATAACCCTCCTGCAACTGAGTAGATCTGTAACTAGAATGGTGTGGGATCGTATTTCATTTTTGAGACAAATCTTGGGACAAGTTAGGTCGAATCTTTCACCACTGAATCATCCTCTAGGGTTTGTTAAGTGCCAGGATCATCATGGTTTTGGGTGTCTTTTTAAAACTTTTTTTGGTTGTGGTATTTCGTCAAACACTTTCTTGATCTATTTGTTTACTTGTGTGTACTTGCTGAATGGCCTCTTGATTTTAGCCTTAGGGTTTACTGATGTGTTTATGTGAATTTTTGCAACAAATAACAAGAAGATACAATCATGGAACATACCTCAACCATATGCAATATGATAGAATAGGAAAAACATGTCAAACTTCTTTTATTCATGAAATGGAGAAACCTGCTGCAATGAAAATGTCGATCTAGAATGCTCAACAGATGGCCAAGAATATAGACAATAGAACTTCTACAAAATGCTCTCGACAATACAAAATAAGCCTCCAAAGGCTTGATAAGAGATGAAGACCAATGCCATGTCCTGCTGGATATTTGAAGCTCCTCAACAATTCCGCCCCAATGCCAAAGATGTCCAATCACCTCAAGAAAGATGTCAAATAGTAGATCAAGTGATGGCAAGAACAACCCAGTTTCTCGAATATCCAAGATCCCTCTCAAACCCTGTAGATATGAAGTCCTCCACTCAATGGTGCACCCCACTGGATGACTGAAACCCTAGATAATTTGGCCCTGATGAAGGAAGCCTCCAAATGATCTGAAACTCCCCAGGAATATAGATCGGGACACTGCAAGTCACTAGGTAAAGTATCAATGTTAGATCTAAAGTGTAACCCCTCCAAACTGACTAGATCTGAATCTCAGAAATTCCCTCCTTCTGTTCAATTCGTCCCAATGCTCTAGAAAATCATCTGTACCATCAACTTCTCTCATAAAGCACCAGGAATGATGGTGAATACCCTGCAAGAAGAACCCATGTGATAGAATCTCCAACAACCCTGCCAACCACATGCAATGAACTTCCCTCAATGGATGGTGCACCCCCCTTGTTGGAAACCCTCAAATGGTGTGCCCTCTCTCTACCTGCACATACAACTGATGCAGAACCCTCCTGCAACTAAGTATATCTAGAACTATAATGGTGTGGGAGCATATTACATCTCTGAGACCAAGCTTGGGACAAGTTAGGTGGAATCATTCACCACCGAATCCTCCTCTAGGGTTTGTTAAGTCAAAACCCTCAAAACCCCCAATGTTGGGCTCACTAGCTAGAAGCAAGATATCAAAAGATAGAAAGACATGAATGAATGGGTAGAGGCCCTTGCCTTCCTTTTATACTTTTTGGCTCACTTTGTCCCTCCAAAGTGACTTTTATTTTATTAATATTTAATTAATTAATTAAATCACTTTAATTAATTAATTAACTTTTTTACCTCTGAAAAGCTCCTTATCTCTCCTTCTGCCTTCACTGGCCACTGAAAGTCACTTCTAGCCATCCCATCCTGTAGTGTTTCTCCTGTCGATTCCAATGAGCTATTACATTGAGAGGCTCCTCCAAGTAATGTGCCCAAAATGACCTCTTCAGTGATTTCAATTAACTTATAGCTGAAATAGTCAAAATCATGGAAATCATCATAATGCAACAAAACCAAAGACAACCTATGCGAAATCGCTCATAATGATAGAATATGATGATCAATGCAATATGGACCCCACAATGCCTCTCAAATACCCTTGTAATCTCTATAACATCCATCTGGCTACTCTGGTCATCATAAATCTCTACACTGTGATGATGTCCGAAAGTGGGGACATTACAGTCCTCCCTACTAGAAAATTGTTTTTCCTCAAGTAATAACCGAATCCCCTCAAGTATAATGCCAGGATCCCATGTCCACCTGTGCGATACATAGTAGAACCCATCCAAAGATGAACAATCACACAGGCTGCCCTTTGGGTCCCATATCAAGTCATGAACTGCTAGCCCCTGGGACGCATAATCCTAAAATACACCAACTCTATGAGTGTCTTGTACCTGACACATGGCCTCATCTCAGAGTGAGTCCATCCTCCTAGTCTCTACTAATATCCACACGGCCTCCATCAATGTTGATTCCCGACTGAGGTGATGCAAGACCTCCGTGAGGCACTCGCAAGTGATGTGCTCCTCTCAACATTGAAGCTCAATGGAAAGTTAGAATAACTTTCCCCTGCAATGGTCCACTCTCCCCTGTCAGTCAATGAACTGCTCAATCCTGCAATCCCTGGTTCCCATGCTAACCTTTGTCGAATATCCTCATGCTCACACTGCACTACTCTGACCATGAATGTCTTCCCCCTGCATGCATCCTGAACCCTCCTCTCCTGGGTCCTCCAGCTGAAATACCTGTGACCATTGGACCTAGTGTCTAGAAACTGTATCACTGAAGACACATGTGTAGAAGAAGTACTTGTCCAAACATTTCCATGCCCTATCATGATGATCAAGCGGAAGCAAAGGTGTCACCCCATCAGACAAGTACCTACATACCCACTCCAAACCAAACCAAGGTGGACTGTGTGGCTCTCTGGTGCAACCTGGGTCAACATGAACATCGTGATAACAAAACGGATGTCTGGGTCCCATGGAAAACTTGGAATTTTATCACTTCCAATCTACTCTAACTGCTCTAGTGTGAGACTGATCACTGTCAGAATCCTTATGTGCTCATCTGCTACCACCTGGCCCATGATGCTCTCTCTCACACACCAAGTCTCAACTGGCTACCTATGATGATCCCTCTCTCTCCGGCTGGATACCGTAAAGGTACTCATGTCAGGTGGCCTCGGCTTAGGCACTCTCCATGCTCTCAGCCACTGTCTATCTCTCCTCATGCGACTGCTAATCTGGTGAAGCTACACACTCATAACTATGGGCTGCTGCAAAAGAGTGAAATATGCATAATCCCCTAAGTGTGTCTCCTCCATGCAAGTCAATACACCCCTCTGAATCCCATCATACATCTCAGCAGGTCTTTGTGAGTTATCACTCATCATTGTATGCTCTGACATACTCATGTTATCTCCCATAGACTCATGTTGCATCACACATCTTGGGCGTACTGCTAGATCAACCTCTATATGGAGATCAACCACTCCCAAGACACAAATGGAAGTGTCCTCCATCAACTGGTGATCCTCTGCTAGATCATCAACATCCTCTATCAATGTGACTGATTGATACATCTGAGTGTCCACTAAGATAGATGAAGTGGATCTCTAATGGATCTCCTCAAGAGGCTCATCTATCCTAGACTCTGATTCTTGAAGGGTAGTCTGTGTGCCTGTCAAGAATACTTGAGTGCTCTCCAACAACTGAGTGAGTCAGTCCATCTCCAAATACTACTCCCTCACAACCTCATGATACATCTCACCAACCCTTAGTAGATAATCCATGTCTGTCAACAATTGTTGGTAGTCAGTCCTCATCATAGATAATCTCTCCCTGAGAGTATGAAAATCATCCATGGCAATCCCCTCATCTGAACTACCATGTGCCAATGATTCTCTCCAGTAGTAATCTACCATCACTGCATGCATGTCATCAATGCGTCTAGTGGTTTGCATGATCATAGCCTCACTAACTCTCAATTGTGCTGCTAAGTGGTGTAAATCCTGATCATGGTCATGCTGAGGTGCCATCTTAGACCCCTCACTACTAGTGTCAACTCTAGAGCCCCCAAAAACACCCTCGGCATAAGATAACGTCCTGAATTGTCCACTACATGTTTTTCTTCTGGGTGCTCCTATATTCCACTGCATCTAATCACTAGATTCTATCTCCACCTGAATCACATTGTACCCTATATGAGCAGTTGTATCCTCCTGTGCACTCAACCTGCTACTATCCTCTACGCCTGGATCCCATATAGTTGTGTCTAGACACATGCTATGGTCATCTTGAATACTAAAGAGTGCATCCTGATCAAGGCAAGCCGATCCTAGAAGTAAGTGCTCCATCAACCTGTCAGCCTCCACAATATGCTCAACCAATGGAGTTCCCAATCGCTGTGACTCCATGTCCTCTGTCTAACCTGTATGTGTGAGGTCAACTTCCTGTACATCCTGTACCTCCTCCTAGATATGTGGGTCTACCTGTCCATGGTGTGCATCCCTCACACTAGGCTCATCCATCATACCTGACGTTCCACCGATCTCCTCATGTGACATGTCTATCATGGGTGTCTGAACATGTGACAGATGTGTCACGGACCCCATAGGAAGATCATCATCTCTAGGTGCTAACACATGGGACTCCTCACTAGTGTCACTACTCTGCTGAGATGTAAAGACATCAATGGTATGTGATATGTCTGTTGATACACTGGTGTTATCATCCAGTCCATCCAGCTGCCTATCTGCTACACAAGGGTCATCGTCCTCCTCAAGTGTGCAWGCATCACTAGCCTCTGTGCAAGAGTCATCATCACTATCCTCTGAGGTAAATTCAATATCACTAGCCTCTGTGCAAGAGTCACTGTCATCATCCAACTACTTTGAATCCACATTTATTGCTCCATCCACACRCAACTCATCCTCCCTGTCATAGTGTGCCTCAACAGTGTGCTTATGTTCCCTACCACTGCACCTATGATCTGGTTCCCAAGGAGCCTTGCAATAACAACAAGGTTGCGTGCTCCTAATGTGTGTGGGGTCTCTTTGTTCTTCCCACCTTCTACGATCTCTAGCTCTCTTTTACTCTAATCCAATGATCCCGAATAAAATCTCATCTTCACTCCATCTGGGATTTCTCCAAGCTACATACTGTGGGAAGGTTATGTGAACCCTAATCTCTTCATTCCCAAGGCTGGAATATTGTATCTCATAGCAAATTAGATCAAAGTGCATCTCATCAATTTCTCCTTATGGAAGACCCCTCTATGATCTGCATGCATGTGCTAATTCCCACTGGCTGGCGGGAATGTAAGCTCTGATACCACTGTAATGATCCCAAGCCATTATGTCGGGATCATCACAGTTTTGGGTGTCTTTCTAAAACATTTTCTGGTTGTGGTATTTCGTCAAACACTTTGTTGATCTATTTGTTTACTTGTGTTTACTTGTTGAATGGCCTCTTGATTTCGGCCTTAGGGTTTACTGATGTGTTTATATGAATGTTTGCAGCAAATATTAAGAAGAGACAATCATGGAACATACCTGAACCATATGCAATATGATAGACAAGCCAAAACATATCAAACTTCTTTTTTTCATTAAATAGAGAAACCTGCTACAATGAAGATGTCGATCTGGAATGATCAACAGATGGCCAAGAAGATAGAGAATAGAGCTGCTACAAAATTCTCTCGACAGTACAAAAAAATCCTCCAAAGGATGGATAAGAGATGAATACCAATGCCATGTCCTACTGGATAGTTGAAGCTCCTCAACAATTCGGCCCTGGTGCCAAAGATGTCCAATCACCTCAAGAAAGATGCCAAATAGTAGATCAGGTGATGGAAATAACAACCCAGGTGCCCGAATCTGATCTAAACTCCTCCACTGAATGGTGCACCCCACTAGATGACTGAAACCCTAGATAATTCGGCCCTGATGAAGGAGGCCTCCAAATGCTCTGAAACTCCCCAAGAATATAGATCGAGATACTGCAAGTCACTAGGTTAATTCTCAGGGTCAGATCTGAAGTGTAACCCCTCCAAACTGACTAGATCTGAATCTCAAAAATGCCCTCCTTCTCTTCAATTCGTCCCAATGCTCTAACAAATCATATGTACCATAAAATTCTCTCAAAAAGAACTAGGAATGATGGTGAAGACCCTGCAAGAAGAACCCATGTGATACAATCTCCAAAAACCATGCCAACCACCTACAATGAACTTCCCTCAATGGATGGTGCGCCCCCCTTGCTGGAAACCCTCAAATGGTGTGCCCTCTCTCTACCTGCACATACAACTGATGCATAACCCTCCTACAACTGAGTAGATATAATACTAGAATGGTGTGGGAGCATATTTCATCTCCGAGACCAATCTTGGGACAAGTTAGGTGGAATATTTCACCACCGAATCATCCTCTAGGGTTTGTTAAGTCAAAACCCTCAAAACCCCCAATGTTGGGCTCACTAGCTAGAAGCCAGATATCAAAAGATAGAAAGACATGAATGAATGAGTAGAGGCCCTTGCCTTCCTTTTATACTTTTTGGCTTACCTTGTCCCTCCAAAGTGACTTTCATTTTATTAATATTTAATTAATTAATTAAATCACTTTAGTTAATTAATTAACCTTTTAACCTTTGAAAAGCTCCTTATCTCTCCTTGTGGCTTCCCTCGCCACTAAAAGTCACTTCTAGCCATCCCATCCTATAGTGTTTCTCCTCTCGATTCCAATGAGATATTACAGTGAGAGGTTTGTCCAAGTAATGTTCCCAAAATGACTTCTTCAGTGATTTCAATCAACTTATAGCTCAAAATAGTCAAAATCATGGAAATCGTCAGAATGCAACGAAACCAAAGCCATCCTATGCGGAATGACTCATAATGATGGAATATGATGATCAATGCAAGCTGGACCCCACAATGCCTTTCAAATACCCTTGTACTCGCTATAACACCCATCTGGCTACTCTGGTCATCATAAATCTCTGCATTGTGATGATGTCCCAAAGTGAGGACATTACATCTCAGTTATGATTTTTCTTTCTAAAAGAATATCGTCAACATATAACATTAAGATAATGAATATTCCATTATTGAATTTTTTAAAGTAAACACAATGATCATACTCACTCCTTGTATAATTCTGGCTCATCATGAAAGAATCAAATTTCTTGTACGATTGTTTAGGAGACTTCCTCAGAAAATACAATGAATTCTTGAGCTTGCAAACAAATTTCTTTTTGTGATTCTGAATGAACCCTTCAGGTTGTTCCATGTAAATCTCCTCATCCAAATGTCCATGTAAAAAAGCAGTCTTAACATCTAGTTGCTCCAACTCCAAATCAAGTAATGCAAATAATGCTAACACAAATCGAATTGAAACAATATTAACAACTGGAAAAAAAATCTCATGAAAGTCAATACCTTATTTTTGAGAATATCCTTTCTCAACCAACCTTGCTTTGTACCTCTCTACCTTATCATCAACACACTTCTTCAGCTTGTAGACCTACTTGCATTCTACAGTTTTACTGTTTCTTGGAAGTTCTACGAGGTCCCATGTAACATTCCTCTCTAATTCATTCATTTCATCATTCATTGCTTCTTTCCATTTTTCACTGTTAGAACCCTCCACAACTTCCTAATAGAAATAAGGCTCATCATCATTAGTACTTAAAGAAACCGATGAAACAAAATCATCATACCTTCTTGGAGGAATTATGACCCGTGTAGACCTTCTTAGGGAAGTTTGTGGCTCATCCACAATATGTTGATTGTCATCATCATCCATGTTTTCCTCTGCAAGAACCTCTTCATGAACATTTTCAGAAATGTTTTCATGTTCACTTTCATCTGTAGTTGAACGAGTTTCAAATTGAATCTGTTGATATTTCAGTACTTCTACCTATTTCATTTGAACATCTTCATATGATTTGATGAGAGATGATTCATCAAATAATGCATCTTTGTTAATGGTGATATTATGGCCATTAGGATCCCACAACCTGTACCCCTTAATACCATAACCATATGCAACAAAGATAAGCCTTTTTTATTTTGGATCTAATTTAGAACATTGATGTTTCAGAATTACAGCATAGGCTTCACAACCAAAAACTTTAAGATTAGAATAATTACAAGGGTGACCTATCCATAACTCTTCTAGAATATTTCACTCTATCATTGTTGATAGTGATCGATTCACCAGATAAAAAGTTGTAGATACTTCTTCTTCCCACAGTTCATGTTGCAAGTTGGCGTTACTCAACATACTCATTACTCTCTCTAGAAGAGTGATGTTCATGCATTCAACAAATTCGTTTTGCTGAGGAGTATAGGCAGTGGTTTTATGCCTGTCAATCCCAAACTCCTTGCAATAGTTCTAAAATTCCATTGATGTAAATTCACCACCATTATCATTTCCTAAACATTTAATGGACCTACAAGTGCTCTTTTCCACTAAATCTCTAAACTGCTTAAAAATAATGAATACATTAGCCTTTCTTTTCAACATATAGATCCAAACCTTCATAGAGAAATAATCTATAAAAGTAACAAAATATGATGATCCTCCATACAAAATAGTAGGAAATGGTCCCCAAACATCAAAATGGATATAGTTAAGGATTCCTTCACTAGTGTGTCTTCCGGTTTTAAATTTCTTCTTATTTTTTTTTCGATAAATGCAATGTTTGCATAAATCTAACTTTAAAGACTTTAGATTAGGAGGTAACTTACGATAAATTAATACCTTTAATCTTTTTTCATTCATATGTCCCAAACTTTGATTCCATAGTCGAACAAAATCACTGTCATTCTTAGATACAGTTGTCGCATGATCTGACTCAGTTATTCCTTCTAACAAAAACAGGTTTCCAACCTTCTTCACTTTAATGACCAGTAGGATTTCTTTGTAGACCTTCATAACTCCACCTTGAGAAGTACTCTTATATCCTCTAGTATCTAAGACTCTGAAAGAGATTAGGATCTTCCTAAGAATAGGTACACCTCTCACATCAGTTAGTATCTTAATCGATCCATCAAACATCTTAATTTGAATGCTACTGATTCCTACTACTTCACATGAGACATCATTTCCCATGTAAACAATTCCATCATCTATAGACTGGTAAGTAATAAACTAGTGTCTATGAAGACACATGTGATTTAAAGCACCGAGATCTAATAACCATTGTTGATCATGACATGAAACAATAGTAATTGTTAAAACATCATCGACCATACTTGAATCTGTTGTTGAACATGTTGCAGTTGCATTTTCTTCATTCTTCTCTTTTGGAGAGTTTTCTTTAGAGGCTTATTTCCGCTTCCAACAGTCCTTCAGATGTCTAGATTTTCCACAATACCAACACTTAATATTTCTCTTCTTTCCCTTCGACTTTGACCGAGAGAAATCCCTCTGAACCTGTCCTCTTTATTTAGGTCTTCGTATAACCAAAATCACCTCAGATGTAGAGGTTTCTAAATTGGATTTCTTCCTTGTTTTCTCAGACAGTAGTGCTCCAACAATAACATCAAACTCAATACTTTTTGTTGAACTGAAACTAATAGAGGTAACAAAGTGATCCCATGACTCGAGAAAAGAACACAATAATGTAATTACCTTGTCTTTATATTCGAATTTCAGTGCCATGCTATTCAATTCGACTAAAAGAGTATTAAAAGTATTTAAATGATCAACTATTTTTGTACCTTCCTTCATGCGCAAAATTTACAATTTTCTTTTGAGGAAGATCATGCTCGCCAAGGATTTCATCATATACAAGATTTATATCTTCATCCATAAATCAACTGTTGTCTTCCCCGTAACAATGTTGAACATAACATCATCGGCCAAACACAAATGTATGACACTCAGTGCTCTCACATCGATCTCCTCCCACCCTTCATCTTTGATGGATGTGAGCTTCTTCGATTTTCCCACAAGTGCCTTCACCATGCCTGTTGCATGAGTAGATCATGCATCTTGAAATTCCAGATCTCAAAACTAATTTTCCATTGAACTTCTCGATTTCAAATTTCACACTTTGAGTTTTTGCCATTTTAGTCAGTTTTCCTACTTCTTGGCCCTCATCGCTTCAAGTATCACCTCCACTCTTTTTGATACACACGACCTCTTGTTGATCCACCCCTTCACGTCCTCAGTGAGCACCTAGCGCTCGGTGCGGGAGGGATGAGACATGTCCACTTCTTTATTAGATGGACAAGAAAGTACGTCTTTGCTTATGCCTCAACTTTGAGTGATATCTACAAAGATAACTCATAACATATTCTGAACTTGAAAATATTCCATTCACTTTGCTTATATAACAAAACCAAATTCCATGCTGAACTTTGAGTGGAATCTCCATAATGTTGAACTTAATACTAGAGATTTCTAGCAGAGTTGGTGCACAAAAGACTAGATTCCAATATGATACCTCTCAAGTGAAAAACTCATGCAGAGTCACATGCGTGGAGCCCACTATGCTCTCAAGAGAAAAACTCATGCAAAGTGCACCGGAATCTCAAGAGAAAAACTCACCAGACACATGCGCAGAGCCCACCAGATTGTCGTCGTGCCTGTCACCAGGAGTGGACCACGACGATTTCAAAATCTCTGAAAAATGCAAGTCTCACCTTACAATCGTCGCACCCTTCGAGAGAAGAGACCTATGACGATTAGAGATCGATGCACCTTATGCAAAAAAAGCCATGGGAAAATGGTATTGTTGTTGCTCCTCTGGAGAAACTCATGCCCACAACACAAATGACACTGCATTGTTGCTCCTACAAAAAAATTGATGCCTGCGATATAGATGGCACTACACCTTCACTTTGAACAACCTCTGACTACCACTTGTTGACCCTGTGAGCCAAAAACTTAACTAATATGTAACAAAAATACAAAAAACACAGAATATCATATGGTAGAACGATAAAAGAAACACATAGATTTTACGTGGTTGCCCCAAATTTGGGCTACGTCCACCAAGAAAGGTATCTATTCTTCTTTATGTTCATCAACAGAGGTTTTACAGTTTTCTGACTCACCCACCCCTCTTCTCACATACATGAAATAACATTCTCCTAGGTTTACAGTCTCAACTCAAACAACTTATTAACTGAACAGTGAACACTCTCCTATGCATACTCTAGCTAAGTTGATACATACACAACCAAATCCTTAATAAGAGGAGTTGATGTAGATGATTGTTCCTCGAATTCAAGGGTTTTGTTGTCACATAGTTCAACAATTCTTAGTATGAGGGAAATGTGTCATTCTTTCAATGCTTAACATGGAATTGTCATTTGATATTTAAAGAATATTAATAACAAAAGAATATGTGAATCATAAAAAA
>ML804792.1:29499-47857 GCA_009831015.1 Picea engelmannii
TATTTATGTCGGCTTTAGGCCATTAGTTGTAATTTAGATTAGTAATGTTATTTTATTTATGTCGACTTTAGGCCATTAAACCTCCTAGTCTCCTATATATACCAAGGAGACATTTTCATTTTGAATCATATTGTACTTGAACAATTAAGTGGGGTAAAAGGAGGTTGCCCCCTCGAAGAGGCTTATTATCTGAAATTATCTCTTTTTCAAGGCATTGAGTACTTTTCCTGAGGTTTTTCTATGCTATATTGATGTTTGGTTCTTAACAATTGCGATGATTTCTTTATCATTTATTGTGAAGTGACGCATTGTAACTATTGTTATTTTACATCATTGATTTGCTTCATTATCTATCAATTGCTTTATATCAGAAGTCCTTGATTATATGAAGTACTAACCAAGCAAGTGATATTGCGCATGTATAGTTTTCTTGTTGCTTTGTCTCGGGTAAGTACACTTTTGGTTACCATTTGTACTTCCGGTTATCTTTACTCTTATTGGCTGATTATCCAAACTTTTTGATCGGTGGTGACTTGTGAGGGGGGGAAACTTTCTACTTGGCCATAAGCCTTTGCCTTCTCAAAACCCCAATTCACCGGGGATGTCTCCCATGGGCCTACCACTCTAAACAGAAAGAGCCATCCTATTGAGGTGACAATGGTAGGATAGTCTCAGTTTCGCGAGTTTTCCTTTCTTCCATCCATACTTTACTCCAACTACAAATTGTGTGATAACATGGCTAAACCATTAGAACACCTTTCACCACTTTGGAGGAATTATTTGTGTGAGTGAAAAACTCAAGGGAAATTAATAAGGCTGGTTAGGCCAAATTAATAACCTGAGGAAAAAAAACACTCAATGAAAGGGACTCCTCTAATGATGAATTCCTAAGGCAATTGACCTAACTATGATCCATGCAGACCCATTACATTATAACCCCACGCAGAGGAGGGGAAATTCCATTACAAAAAGATGTGTTGAAGGCCAAAACTACCTTATAGAACCAATAAGTCTCTGACTTGGTAGCACCTGATGGTGCATATCTTCATGGTACATGGAGTTGACCCCCTAGTTGAATAGGTGGTCAACATCTGGCTCCACATGGGGACGTGTGTTTGATGTTCACTTTGGGAAGGAGAGCATACGAGAATCCAACATCTACAAAATAGAGTGCTCGCCCATACCCAAAATAATTATACATATATATAACAAATGAAATGCTATAAACAACAATTACATAAAGAAATAACCATTGTAAAACATCTATAATTACAAAATGAAACTATGATACAACAAAAACATCTAAGTACATAATAACATAATGAATGAAATAATACAAACTGAAATACAAGGAGAAGGATTAGAGATAAGTTACAAAGGGTGTCCCTTTGGACACCAAGTTTCCCATCATCTGAAGAAGAGTTTGAGTTTTTTTCCATTCCTCGAAATGTTAATGGGCTCACCATCCAAATGGCTGTGATGAAAAGAATTAGGCCCTGCTATTTCTCAAATCACATATGGAGCCAACCACAAACTGTCAAACTTGCCATGTTTTCCTGGTTTCTCTCTGCCTTTGTCCCATAAAAAACTGTATCCCCAACAATGAAGTCCCTCTACCTAGCTGACTTGTCAAAATCTTTCTTAACCTTACTCTGATTTCTGTAATTCTAATTATAAGCCCTTCTTTTGTTTTCATCTAACTCTATAATCTGATTGACCCTGTTCTAAACTACATCCTGTTCTATAGAAAAATCCTCAACTGACCCATAAGTAGGAAGTCTAAGGTGCACTGGAAACCTAGCCTCCAAACAATACACTAACTCAAAAGGACTTTTCCCTGTTGTTGCTTTCTTAGTAATTTTTTCAACCCATAATGCATGCTTAATCTTGCTATCTCAAGATCTTTTATTTTCTCCAACTATTTTCTTAACTATGGTCATCAAATTTTTATTACTTGACTCTGCTTCACCATTTTCTTGGGAATAGTAATATGATGCATGTGACAAGATAATACCATACTTAAAATAAAATGAAGACATTTCAGCTGAACAAAAAGCCTTAGCATTATCTGTCACTATTTTTGAAGGCACCCCAAATCAAGTAATAATTTTATCTTCAAGGAAATCCATCGCAACCTTTTCAGTTGTTGATTTGGTGCGAATGGCTTCAACCCACTTGGTAAAGTAATCCGTAGCTGTAATAACCCATGAATACCCATTACTTGAATTATCCTTGAACTTTCCAATGAAGTCCAAACCCCACAGCTGAAAAGTTGCTTCAACCACTATTGGTTGCAAGGGGAGAGCTGCTAACTTTTTCTTTCCTATGAAACGCTGACAAGGCTCACACTTTCTAACAAACTGATGCACATATGAAAAGATTGGGCCAATAATATCTTGCTCTAAGGATTTTGTGTGTAGTAGTTTAGCAACAAAATGTCCACCACAAAATCCTCCATGGAATTCATCCACTAGTTTCTTTGATTCAACATCATCCACACATCTAAGGATAACTCCATCAGGATTTTTCCATCCTAATCCATCTCTAGTGAGAACATACTTAGAATATTTCAACCTTAAAGCCCTTTTCTTGTGACCCACTAGATGAATTGGACAAGTAAGATTCTTAAGATAGAAGATAATATCTGCATACCACTCTACTTGTTCAAGCTTTAAGGTGGAACTATTGATTATTGTTATGTAAAATCATACCCAATGCCCTTTCATTCCCTTCAATCAACATTTTGGCTAAGCCTTGACCTTTAACCAATTTGGTGGGTTTGATTTCCAAATCATACTCTTGGATTTTAGCAATCCATATACCCCTTTAGCCTAATCCTTCTGAATGAGATAAGACATCCTTAACTATTGAATTAGGCACATAACCAATCACCTTGGAATATCTAGTGAAGACCCTAAATTGTTTAAGTGACTTCACCAAGACATATGCATGTTTCTCAAACACAGGATACTTTAATTCTGCATTTTGCAAGGCCCTACTCATATATGCAATGGGTTGATCATGGCCTTGATCATTTTTCTGAAGTAATACACCAACACTAGTATCTTCAGAAGCAAAAGAGAAAATATGAAAGTCCTTAGTATAATCTGAGCTAATAAGGACAGGAGCTTCAAATATGGCAGTTTTAATATCTTGAAATGCTCTCTTACTTTCATCATTTCATTCAAACTTAACATCCTTCTTAAGCAACTTATATATAGGTTTCACAATTTTAGCACAGTTAGGAATGAACCTATGAACAAAATTTGTCTGGCCTAAGAAGGATTGGAGAGATTTCTTTGAAATAGGCAAGGGTACCTTTCCAATTGCTTCAACTCTCTCTCGGTCTAACTTGACCCCATCTTTTGAAATTATGTGGCCCAAGAATTTACCTTTTGTTACCCCAAAGACTGACTTAGTAGGATTTAGTGAAATTCTAAACTCTCTACATCTTTCAAAAACTTGCTTAAGATGACCAATGTGACTCTTTCCATCCTTAGAAAAAATGGTCAAGTCATCTTGATATATTTCTATTAATTTTCCAATTAACCCTCCAAAGGCATAATCCATAGCTCTCTAAAAAGTAGCTCCAGCATTTGATAAACCAAATGGCATTCTTAAATATTCAAAGGTACCCCATGGAGTAGTAAAAGTAGTCTTATGCCTATCTTCCTCCTTAAGTATTATCTTATTATATCATGAAAGACAGTCAAGCATGGAAATCATTCCTGATCTTGTTACCCTTTGTAGCAAAGTTTCTATCTTGGGAAGGGGATAATTGTCCTTTGTGCATGCAATATTTAAGTTTCCGAAATCAATACATAGCCTTATTTTTCAATTCTTCTTCCTTATTTTTCCATTCTTCTTCCTAGCAACAACCAAATATGAACACCATGAAGAATGTATTGTTTGGGCTATGATTCTTGCTTCTAACATTTTCTGTAACTCCCGTTGGACCAAAGGAGCTAACTTGGGGTTAATCTGCCTCAATTTATGTCTAAAGGGCTTAGTTTCTTCCTTCAAAGGAATCACATGTTGAATCACATCCTCCCTATAGACCTTGAGTTCATCATAAGTGAAAGCCAAAACATCCCTATATTCCTTTAATAATTTGACAATTTCATTTATTTCTTCTATAGGGATAGTTTTTCCTACCTTCACCATCTTAGGTTCTTTTTCACTTCCTATGTTGACCTCCAAGTGGTCACATGGTTTTTGATTAGACTCTTCTTTTCGCTTGTGGCCATCTTGTCTATCAAAAATTATCTCTTGGGAAATAAGGTGCCTAGGCATTGTATTAGCCTTATTGTCATCTTCAATATAGTTACAACCCTCCTCTTTTTCATTGACACTAAAATCAGAAAACTCATGTATTTGAGTCAATAATTTAACAACCTGTTTATCATCATCAAAAATCTGCCAATGGTCCATGTTATCTGGAACTGAGGGTCTAAAGATTACTTCCACGGAAATATTTTCCTTAATCAAATCATTTGAAAGTTGAAGTGTGGAAGCAACTACTACAAGTTCATCAGCCTTATAATTATGTTTCCTAGGAATAGCAATAAGATTCAAAGCATCAAGATCGCCAATGGAGTCCCATATCACATTCCTATATCTCTTTAATATTTATGACTTGCAAGCAAACTTACTCTTAAGTTGTTGTATGACTAAATCTGAGTCCCCCTTGATATTTAAACATTTGACACCCATATCGTTTCAAACCTCCAAACCAAGAAGCAAGGCCTCATTCTCAGCCACATTATTAGTTGCATCAAACTCCAATCTATAAGCAAACTTAAATTCTTGACCATTTGGAGCTTGAATGAATATTCCAACACCTTTTCCTGATCTAGAAAAAGCACCATCAAAATTCATATACCAAACTTTATCAACTCTATCATCTTTAATTTCTTCCTCTAAAGGCACAATAGAGTTAGATAAAATAGCATAATTACCAAGGTCATCCTCTCTATACTTTAATTCATTCTTAGGATTCTTTGGGTCTTCAACATGAAACCTCCTTTCTAACTCTCTATTCAACTTAAAGGTATTTCCATCTAGGGTAGGGATGGTAGCATAAGTTAGATCCATTTGTAAATCGCCACCCAAATCTGCAGCTGTTTTTCTAGAAATCAACATTCCCTAAGCATCAGGAACATCAATCACAACAATATCCATTTCAAACATGATGTCTGGAAAAACTTCCAAGTGAACTTGTAAACTCTTGATCAATCCATGCACTTTACTCATTTTACTTTCCATGGCACAAATGTTATGGTAAGGTCTAGATATCCTCAATTTTAATTGCTCCATTACCTTCTTAGTCCTAACATTTGAACTAGCTCCTGAGTCTAGCATGCAATTATGTAGCACTTTGTTGTTCACAAGTAAAGAAAGAAAGCAATGTTGATTCTTTTCATTCCCCCTATCCCAATTTTGCAAAATAACTGGTGCATCTTGGTAGGCTACTGTTGGTTGCCTATCATCAATACTCTGAGGAGGATCTTCTATGGATTTAAGTAATTTCTCCCTTTGAGAAGGGATCTTCATGATTTCTGAAACTGGAACCAACATCTTTGCATTATTTAACCAGCAACCTAAGTCAATATTTAAATCTGAGTTAACACACACACTTGACTTAGGAGGAGTTGGAGCTACCTTGGGAATACTAGCTTGACTTTTATCTTGATTTCTATTTCCATTCCTTTGGTAGGTAATGCCTCTATACTTAGCCATTTCTGAGACTTGTTGGGGTGTAGGCTTAGGCCCAAATTTCTCTGTTGCCTTATCAACAACATTATTCATGTAGCTTGCACTACTATCTTGTTCAACAAATTCCATCCATTCATACATTCCAACATTGTACTTCCTACCACACATGTTAACTTGTTCATTTCATTGATTTCCATAATGATCATCATAACAACCCTCAAGAAAAAATGGACAAGTTATTTCCTCATGAAATTCATCACAAGGCCTACAATAAGGTATGGCTTGATGATCTACCAAGTTGGTAGACTCAAAAGGATTAGGTGGCCTTTGATCATGTGGAGGAGTTCTCTTTGGCCATTTGTAATTTAGCTTGTGATGAGGTCTATTAGTTCAATATCTCTCCATAGTGATCAACCTAATTTGCAAAGCATTTATCTGATTGGCATGGTTAATTTCCATTTGCTTAATTAGTTGGTTCAATTCCTTAATTCCATCATTAGAAGACTCTTAACCCTCTACTTTCTTCTTCTTTTCTTCACTACTCTTTGAAGAAGAACCTCTAGTAAAACCAAGAATGTTGGACTTCCTAGCATCTTGCATGTTCTTATCAATTCTCATAGCGAAAGTGTGTGCTTGCTTAAGATTATGAGGATCCTTATCCCTTAGTGCATATATCATCTCCCCCTCAAATGATTCCATATAATATATCAAAATTGCAACATCTGAAGACATTATTGTATGAGGGAGACTTTTGACCAAGTCATTAAATTTCTTGTTAAATTATTCCATTGTCTCATTCTTTTTTTTATGACTTGAAGTAAGGGCAGCTAGAAGGAATCTGTTTTCTTTTTGGTCAACCCACCTTTCCTTAAATTCTGACACTATTTTATCTAGGGTGCTGAATTTGTTGAGATCAAACTAAGAAAACCATTCTGTAACATATCCTTCTAAAGAATACACAAATAAAGTCATCTTAACATCCTCTTCATCATGACCCCTACAATACTTCAAAACACACAGATCAAAGTTGAGGATGTGTGAATGTGCACTGATAACATTGTTCCCCTGAAAGCAAGGAAGCTTCTCAATAGCTTTATCTAGAATTGCGTGAGGAGCCCCTTGGATAGCTATAAAATTCAAAGGTCTCAAAAAGGCACTCATGACTACATTAGGATTATTAGTGGGAGGATTAAGAGTTGATTGATTATTATTAGTTTGAAACAAGTATTTGATATCAGTGAGTGCTTCTTCTCCAAGACTTTCAAGTAGCCTTCTAGGGGCAAGGCGATTTAACCTCCTCCTATAAACCTTTTCAGGCTCAAGAAAAGAATAAATCACTCCTTCTGAAGTGATTCTAGTAGTACAATTGGCAGATTTGTTCAATGGAGTTGCAATTTGAAGAGAAAGAAAACAAAAACAACCAAACCAAGTTAAAAATTATAGGGACTAAATTTTATTACTTAGTTACAAAATAAATTAGTTAAGTCATTTAGACCAAGGATAAAAGAATTATCCCAGGCAATGTCGCCAAATATGTTGTCGTCCTTATACACACTTGCAAACATGATCTAAGTCCAACTCACTTAGTGTATCCTTGGAGGCACAATGCCTAGGTTCAAATCCCACTGTCACCTCGACTTGAACCTCTTCCATCTAGGCTCCGTCTTAGGGAAGCCAAGGGGGGTAGACCCTAGTTACTATGTGAAGTTAAGAAGTTAATTTCCAGGAGTTGGTTTTAATTAGTTAAAGTTTTGGCGGAATCTAGCCTATATGAGAGGCAAACAATGCAAAGTGAAACTATTAAATGCAAAGGAAATCCCTTCCCTAAGACAACTAAGACTAGTGCCTAAGGTTGGGAACGGGGTCAACTAAAGTTAAAGGAGATTAGATTTTACAATGAGTTACACAAGATTACAAAAGAATGAAATTAGAGCTAGATGCAACTAAAAGAGATAACAATTATCTACAAATCTAAGAATGCTAAAGATACAACAATCATACAATTATACAACTATGAACAAAAAAATAAACAAGCACTAACTTGATTACTTGATTGTGCAGGAAATAAAGATTGCTTCAAAGGAAAATATTACACCAACACATCAAGCCTGCATACCCAAACAATAGAGTGCCACCAAAGGATGCGCAACTACAAGGGGTTTCTTCAATGGCATACACAAATAGACAACACAAACCCCAACAATGAAGTTGCCTCCAAAGGATGTGCAACTTCAAGGGCTAATCCAATAAACCAACACAACTTAAAACTGAAAATTAAAATGCTCAAATAAAGCCTCCAAGGGCAAGAGCGCAACTCTAGATCACTTAGTTAACATCCACAAAACTGAATTAATCTTGCATGAAAGTAAATGGAAAGTAGAGTGCTTGCAAGATTACTTAAGTGTCAACCATAACAGATATACCAATGTAAATTTCTCAAAGTTGTAGTGGATGAATTAGGATTAGTTAAGTTATTAAGTTAGAGTATGAATCCTAAGCTAATTGACAACCCCAAAATTCCCCCCGCTTGTACCAAATAGTTGTTGGGTGCTCAAGAAGTGAGGCAAACAAGGCCCCACCCTAGCTCCACAGTTCAACCGAAGAAAATAAGTACTCTCGGGAAGGACGCCAAGTGTCGTGAGATCGTCCCCAATCTAACACCTCTCATTTCTTCCTTATAGTTCTTGTTTAGATGGCAAAGTTGGGTCAGTAGTGAGTGACCTATTAAAACTAGTTAATTTTAAGCCCTATAAGACTAAGGTAGATTAAGTTAGTTGTGTGTTGAGAAAGATGTGCTTACTAAAGTGTCAAGTTCTTGAATGTAAAAAAGGATTGCTTGCAAGAAAAAAGGAAGTACTTAACAAAAGTGTGTAACTAGAAATAACATGAAGTACTTGAAATAAAACTTGCACAAGTGAAAATTTAGTTTGCCTTAAACCATTAAGTTACACTAGGCCCATGAGATTGCAAGAAGGAAAGTACTTGTGATAAAATCAACTTGAAAGAAAAGTACTTGCAGGAAATGTAGCTTACAAAGACAAGGAAACTAAAAGAGCATCATAAACTTATTATGCCTCCAAGGGCCTACACTAGCACATGATTATTTCATTACTAAACATAAACCATTATGGAGCATGAAATGAAATAAACACAACTAGTCTAGCCTTACAATTTTGGGGGTTGGCAAATCCAATCACACTCCAAGGTATAGGCAAACAAGTAGAAAAGAAAATGATGAAAATAAATCTAAGTTAAGTGAACCACAAACAATGGCACAAAGTGGAGGCAAGCCTTCATTTGTTGTATCAAAGTGGGTTGAAAAAGAACTAAGCTAATAACAGAAAATAACTTGCATCAAAAGAGCCTTACGATTTAGGATGGTTGGCAAAGACAATCACTTTCCTAGGTGTAGGCAAATAGACAAATAAAACTTGCAGAAAATTGATTTTAGGAGAAGTGCAAGCCCTTGGTTAGTTGTTGGGGGCTTACTTACAAAGATAATAGAATAGAGAAGTGTTGGGGGTGTAGGTACCCCAACTTAGGAGGAGGTAGTTGATGTTTTAAGGCCCCAAGACGGCTATTCCTCCTTGTTTTCTATCACAGACCTGCAAAAACCACAAGTAAAACTTGTTGGAAAGCTGCAAAAAAATAACAAAAAACCCTGCAAATTTTTTTTGTTAAGTTAAAATAGAAATATAAGATGAAATATGGCAATATTTATAGTCAATTTTTATCTACTTTAGCATATAAAACTACTCATATACGCAGAAATTACAACATAAAAACCAAACTGAAACTATGAAGGAAATAATATTGGGTTAAATGAATAAGTTACAAATCTGAAGTTGCTCCTCCTTACCCCTTAAGCAACCTGCAAACAAGTGAGCAAAGCTACAGTACCAAGCAAGAGGTAAGTAGATCCCTAAAAATCAACAAAATACTTTGAAGAAATTAAGGATACTACAGTACTAAGATCTAGAGCAATACTACTCTAGATCTATCCAAGCAAAGTACTTTGCTTGGAGCTCCTACTCTAATCTAAAAACTAAGAACTCAACAATGCATAAAAACAAGTCACCTCAATAAGCTCCAACCAAACACCAAGAAGACTCCAAGTGCAAATGGTTCCTCCAAAGTTTCTTCTATTATGAGCAAGCTTGAGCAAATACTTGCTTCAAGCTTGAGAAATGAGAGAGCAATATGGGAGAGAGAAAGAATGGGAGATATTTTGGCATAATAACAATACACTAAGAGAATATCCTGAAATGAGGGTTAGAGGGCCTCTATTTATACTTGGGAAGGCAAAGTTACCCCTCTTGGATGCTTTCCAAGTGTCCACACATGAGCAAGAGTGATCATCTCAAGAGGGGGGCACATTTTTAGGGTTAGGTTTTCGATATAGAGAGGAGGGACGAGTTGGCAAGTGATTACTTGGCCAAGGGGGTGAGGTGGAAGCATGAGGATGGCACACTAGGGGAGAGAGGGCCCCACTCATCTTAATTTTTTATTTTCAAATGTTTCCTCAAGGAGAACAACTTGAAGTGATGATGGCTAGGTAAGAATGGGTTATGGGGGTGAGAAAGGGGTTAGGATAATATAGGCTAAGGTTTAATCATTATCTCCCACTCTCTCTTCAACCAATTAACTCAAAATTACAAAATTTGAAATTTTGACTATGTCAATATAAGCAATTAAATTGTTGTTTTGGACTGACCAAGACTCCTCATGGAAAAACACCTAGAAAAACTTGTCCAAATGAGATGAAACTTGGTCCAAGGGTATAGGGGGTCTCATGCCATTTCTTTTGAGCAAAAATACCCCTATCAAAATCCCAAGGACCTAGTTTTTACATTTTTCATCAATATTTAATTAAAATTACCCAACTTAGGCAACTTTAATAAATTAAAAAAAAAACTATCTAGACTTGACGAAATTCCGCAAAACTTTCAGAGATGTCTTACATGGTCATTTACAACATTCCTAGACACTAGCTACCAGAGGGATAAACCATTAGAACGTCTTTCACCACTTTGGAGGAATTATTTGTGTGAGTGAAAAACTCAAGGGAAATTAATAAGGTTGGTTAGGCCAAATTAATAACCTGAGGAAAAAAAACACTCAATGAAAGGGACTCATCTAATGATGAATTCCTAAGGCAAATGACCTAACTATGATCCATGCAGACCCATTACATTATAATCCGACGCAGGGGAGCGGAAATTCCATTACAAAAAGATGTGTTGAAGGCCAGAACTACCTTATAGAACCATTAAGTCTCCGACTTGGTAGCACATGATGGTGCATATCTTCATGGTACATGGAGTTGACCTCCTATTTGAATAAGTGGTCAACAATATCTACTCTCCCATTCTATCAACTTTTTCAAATATGCAAGTGCTACCCCAGTTCCTTTGACAATTCCCTAACGATTTTTATTCATTAATTGCATCTGTATCTTCACTTTCCATGTATGGAAATTGAAACCTGAGTACTTCTCTAACGAAATATCCACGACTGATCTGATCTGATATTTTTCACTACTAAAAAATAATTACCAACGGATGCAAAGAAAGGTTATGTAAACTAGAGATGTAGATACTACAAATTTGAGAAAGATCGGTCGTAGAACTGCAATAAACCCTGTGTTGCCTCTGTTGAGAAAATTAAGAAGGATCCTGCATTAAATCGCGGCTAGAAGAAACAAAACTCAGAACTGAGTGAACTCGTTGCTAAACACCCTCAAATTGTGGCACTTCGTGGCTCTTAGATTATTGAAGTCGCAAGAGTGGAAGCCTTGTCTTTCAAAGGCTCGAGACTCTCGATACAACTTCCTACTCTGATACCATATTACAAAATGAGCTAGATCACTAAATGAGACAAGAACACTAGAGCTAGATCACTAAATGAGACAAGAACACTAGATCTAATCTATTCATATTTGATAAAGTGCCTAACCAAACCCTAGGAAAGACGCCAAAATGCAATTCAACCTAAAAATTTGAGTCACTTTGAGGGAGCAACTTGCATATAAACTCCAAGTTAGGTGCAGAAATAAAATAAAGTCATATCATACCAACTTGGAAACAAAACCTGATTATAGAACGTTGATCTATAAACCCTAGGCTACCAACAAACAAAAAAATAAAGGGGAAAATTAAAGTTGAGATGGTTAGAAAATAAATCAAAACCCTAGTATTACCATTGGACATGGAGTCTTAGCTACTCCTTAAGTAATTGCCCTCTTCTCCTTCAATGTTGAAGTCACCACACATCTCTGGGAGAATTCTTGTTGAGCATCAAAGATGAGATCTAAACTTGTGAAAGCCATAGGGAGGTTAACCCAAAAGGAAATCAACCTAAGTTTTGCAATCTTGAAAAAATATAAACATAAATCTGAAGTAAGAAGTCAAAATCCTAAGATATTCCACCCCAATACTAAAGATATAGCTAAAACATTCACAAAGAGATAAAATAGACATAAGCCATACCTTACTTTCATTTATTATGTTGCAATATCCCTTTCCTCAATGTCCTTATCATGCCAAAACCCCTCTATTTTAAACCTAGAACAATATACTCAAAGAAATAAAGAAGGAAACACCCCAATATCAAGAAAATCAACTTTTTTATTACATTTCCAACCATCCTAAATAAGAGTGGTGCCCTCCTTAAAAAGGTGAGGAGCCTCTCAATACCATACAATGAAAACTATGAGCTAGGATGAAACCATGTGCTCATACCATGTGCTAGAATAAAACCATGACCCTAAAACCAAGTCTTGAGTGGAAACCATGTGAGAAAACCATAGTTGGTTACAAGAAATTCCTCAAAAGTAGGGTGTCCTCCAAAAAGTGAGCAAATCTCCAACTAATTCCACATGTGTGGTCTATGGAGGAGAGAGAAATAGTGTGCCCTCCCTAAAAGTGTGCAACTAACTTCTTGTGGCACATGTGGGGTTAAATAAGGGTCTAAAACATGAGCGCCCCTCTAGCTAACTCATTTTTTCATGCAACAAACCCTTCACACATGTTAGAATAGGTCAAGATGAGGTGTGTCCCTTCTAGAAGCTTCTAGAGGCCACATGTGTGAGGGAGGAGATAAATAAGATAATATAAGATAATTTTATTAATGTCCATCAAATGACCACAAAAGTAGGCCAATGGGACTGAAAGCTACAACAAGTATGACTACAATGTGGGAGTGCAATTGCAACTCCTAGATAATGTTGAAAATAACATAAAGAAAGAAACCTATAGTGTAGCCTAAAAAATTATATAACCATGACAAAGCATTCGGTGATCCAAAATAAAAGTGAGTATGCCCAACTCAAAATCCTATCAAGAGAGAGAGAGAGAGAAGTCTAACGATGCGAATGTCAAGGTATCTCAGGTCGGATGGTAGATGGCAAGAGGAGAAAAATGGGAACTAGCTCGTTGTCGGTGTCCTCAGAGACTATCAGGGGTCTGGTTGTATGATCCTAGGGAGGATGTAGGAGTAGGGGATAATTCTATCATCCGAGATCAAAAAAATGAAACTCTGGATAGATCTATAAGATCCTATCTGAGACTAGGAGGTGACTTGGCAGACAGGAGGTGCCCTGCTCTAGATCCGTCTAGAGATAACCCCTCGAGGTCTCTGAGGATGTATGGATTGATGTACCATTCAACACCTTTGAATCAGTCTCGATGATAAGGATCTGTCTCCCCGGGGAGGAGGCTGAGGAGAGACACGAGGCCTCACCAATAAACTATCCAGTGCACTATGGGACTCATCCTACTGCTTGTTGCTCCGATCTGATGGGTCAGCATGAAAGTATGAGGTGATTGTCTTGGTCATCCCAGGGCGGGGTGGGGTATGCAGGATCTAAGAGCTGTGGTTGAATATTTCCCTAATGAATAGGACTAGGCATATTTGGTCCTGGTATTGGAAGAAAGTAGAGTGAGCCCCCTGAGTCCCTATATAGGAAATGGTGGCGTCTTGACTCCTCGGATCTCATAGTATATGGGGCACCTAAAGAAGAGGTGTACCTCTGTCTCCTACTCTTGTAAATGGAACATATGGAAGATCCTATCAGACTGTGATATATGGTGGTCTGTCTTAATCTGGAATCAATGAGATCCGACCTAGAGCTGACCCAAAGGGATCCTAAGTAATTGCATCCAATGCATGCATGTATAAGGGGGGCAGATGACGATTCCATCCTACAGCTCCAAAAAATGCTATAGATAGAAGTACATCTTTGAGCCAAGGCTCATCAGAGGGGAGGTCCAAGTGACCTGAATGTATAATATGTAGATGTCCTCTATAATAGCCCGATTTAGTACATGTTTAGTTGGCAAGAGATGATGCAGTGTATCAAGGGAGAAATTGAATGGGGGAAGGCGCTATGGAGAGATAGTCATTGACTAGAGAAGCCAAGTCGCTTCTGTGAACCAACCATGTGCACAACCTGAGGGGAGATCCAAAGCAAGAGCCTCCAAGGAGAAAAGAGCGAGGTAGGGGTACCACTCTCTCCCGATGGTAGAGTCTTTGAAATATATAACTCTACGAAGGAAAGAGACCAAACAAAAACTAATCTTAAGGAAGAATGGGTTGAATCCAAACTCGGTCTGAATAATGAGTTATGGAACCGTTTGCTTGCAGTGGATGATATCCCTAAGAAGTAGGGTTAAGACCCCCTCCAACCTGGCCCAGTATGTCTGTAATAAGATCGGCCTGCAAATCTCAGAGCCATATAGAACTGTGGGTCTAATAATTTCCTCCATGAGGTAGAGTTTGGATGAGATGTCCTGAAATTGACCTAGGAACCACTGTCTATTGATGAGGGCCAGGGAATCATACCCTTTACTGATCTTGGGTTGAAGGGCTTGCCGCATACTGAAACAGGGCCCCGTGAACTGTACCCCCAGATAAGTGTAGGTTGTGGTGATCTCAATCCCTACCCCCGGGTAGTAGAAATGTAAGTCTGTAAGAGAACTCTTCGATGCATTGAAGATCAAAACCTTGGTTTTACCCAAGTTGATCATCAGTTATCGAAGGTCACAAAAGTTGGCCAGTACATCAATCTGTCTCTGCACTTCAGGAGTGGAGGTCAACAGGACCAAGTCATCGGTGAATAATAGCAGGGAGATCAACACCTGGAGTAGAAGGCATCCATCACCCTCCTACATATGCTCATGGAGGAAGGACTCCAACTCATCAATATAAATTCTGAAGAGTGTCGGCGAGAGAGGGAACTCTTGATTTACCCTGATGGTACTCTGAATAAAGTTGAAAAGGCCATGTGCCATCCCGAAATGTCCTAAAAATGACTCATACAACATCATAATGGCCACTAGGAGGGTCTCAGATATGCCAATGTCATGGAGTCTCTGGAATAATGTCTCTCTCAAAATTGTGTCGAATGCTTTCCGAAAGTCCACAAAACAAGTGTAAACCTTCAAAGACCAATGACGAGCCTCCTCAATAATGGCTCGAAGTGTGAAGATGTGATCAATTGTTTAGTGGTCTGGGTAGAAACTGGCTTTCCTCTAGCCCTAATATTACGCCTCTCCAGCTCCTTAGAGAGTCACTGGTGTAAAACTATGGCGTAAATCTTGGAGAATGTGTGACCCACCATGATAGTCTTGTAATTTGGATCAAAACTACTCCCTGATTTTTGGATCGGGTGAATAATGTGTCGTGTCCAGGAGGGGGGGAATCCGAAACATACTGCCTAGTTAAATAAATCAACAATATAAGAATCAAGTGATCGGATGCCATGCTTAAAAATCGCGGTCTGAATTCCTTCCTCATCTATTGCTCTATTGGTACTCATAGCTTTAGCTGATCTCCTAATGTTCCTCTCAATTTAGAGGTGGCAGAAGGAGGGGGAGGGGGAGACATTGGTGGGGGGTTTTCCAAGAATGTCATAAAGGGAGGTGGTATGGGAGAACATGGCCTAGGGGTCAAGGTCAGGTGGGGTGGCTTGGTGTCTAGAGAAAAGGGTACACCAGAAGGATTTCAAGGAGTGGCAGAGAGCCTCACAAAATTCTTGTCTCCTTTGGGAGAGAAACATTCACTTTTTACGGTGAAGGAATTGATGGTAAGTTTTACAGAAGTGAGGGGAGGAAGATGGATCATGAGTGAGGGTGAACCATAACTACTTATGGAGGGATTTACATTCATCATTGAACCAACTGCTCATAGGGAAAGAGCCAGGGGTAGGTTTATGGGTATGTCGACAAGTAGAGTAAGGGTAAGAATTAATGGTTGCCTCCATGAGAATCATGGAAAGAATCTCATATTTGGATGTGGTGGTGTCCAGTGATCTAAAGTTGGATATGGAGGGGAGAAATTCCTTAAGGCGGGTTGTATAGGAGTCGGTGTAATCTTTATCAAAGATGAAGGTGGTGCAGGGGGGTGGTGAGATGGGCTGGGGGGAGGAGTGTAGGGAGGAATAAGGTGAGGAGGGCATGGTCCTCCAGAGGGAGACGAGATATAGAGAAGTGATGGATATGCTGGAGGAGATCTAGGTTAACAAATACATAGTCAACCACACTATACCCCCCATTATGGGAGAAGCAAGTAAAGTCACCTGAGCTTGGAAAACAAGGGATTCCATTCATCATCAATAGGTTATGGGATTTCCCTAGTTGCAAAAGGTGTCTCCTGTAACATGTGAGGGGCCCATACCTATCCTGCAAACTCCTATGAAGACCCACAGACTTTGGCTCTAACTCCTAGAGACAAAGTGCATCCTCATACCTATCATGAAGAGATACTTGTAGGTTTCTGGTGAGGGCATTAAAGACCCCTAGAAGAATGACCATCCAAAGAGTGGAATAGTGGGAAACGTCGACATAGATATCAGTGAAAGGGTCCTCCTCATACTCCCTATGAAGTGCAAAGTGTGATGAGGTTGGGGAGAAGTAGAAAACTACAATGTAGATATCTTAGAGGAGGGGGTTGTTTTGATGGAACCGAGCCCACAAAAATCTAGCATGCTCATCTAAAGACATCATAGTAACCCTATTATGGAGGGAATCCTGTATGATACAGGTGACCCCCTTAGACCCTCTAACTCTATCGGATCCGGTCTCCTGTCGGGAAGACCATGCCCAATGATATCCATGTATCAGGGGTGGTGTCTGCATGGGGCTCGCTTGTGTCTTTATGAGAAAAAGGAGGTCGCAAGACACGACTACATCTTTAAGCGTACCTAGTGAAGACCAAAATGCACCATTACAATTCTAGGAACCATTGGAGATGGTGGGTCCACTCCCCCTAACCTATCCCCCAAATGGATGAGACTGTCATTTGGAACAAGGACAGGAGTATCCTGGAAGGGATGAATCACAAATGACATATTTAAGGTCTCGAATAACTACCCATTTACCTTATTTTCGTGTTTTTGTGACCCTGTCCCTAGACAGTTTGAGTTCCGCTTGGTGGGATTTGGTGAGGTCGACATCAAGAAAGATTCTTTGTGTGTGTGGGAGTAAAGAGAGTTTCCTCTTATCCTGGAGGGCTCTAAGGCGGTCCTCTAGTGTTCGGAAATGAAGGAAGAGTGTGGAGTTGGGGCCCATCCATACATGCTCAAGGGTGAGGTCCTTCAGATCCAAAGTGTTGTGAAGGAAGGAGGTTCTTATTTGTAGGGGGTCTGATGGGGACATGGGAGGGAGGAGCCCACACACCCTAAGATTAATCCCCTGGGTTCAGCGAAGGAATTTCTCATTAAATTTTTCTTGAACCACCCCTTCGACCACAATGAGTGAAGGAGGCTGCTCCCTTTTCTAAACTACATAAACCCAAGAATTAAGTGTTTTTTGTTGCATTTCTTCCTCCTCTTTAAAGAGGGTCTGTTGTGATCTCATTTCTTCTTGCAGATTTTTTATATTCGAGAGTTTTGTTTGGAGCACAGGGGAATCCACACCTGGGTTTTGTAAATGGATATTTTCCTATTTTTTCATTTCAGAGACCAACTATTTGAGGTCAGTGACTTTCAAATGGAGTTGTTTGTTTTCATCTACATGAAATTCCATCCTCAACAATAGGAGAGAGAAATGCACCCTTCTAGAAGGATTTTCACATGTGTCAAGTAATACATGTCTATGTGGCTCATACAATGCTCCATATGTTGACAAGTGTACAAATTGTTTATGTGGACACCTTAGTGATGATGTGGCATCCTCTTTATTATCCACTGTGTTGTCATAGATCCCAATGTAGTTACACAAATCCCGAGAAAATTTACATGGATCCAAATATAGGTAGATATGGTTGAATATATGTACATAGATCCCAATGCAATTATGCATATCTCGAGGAAATGACATAGAGCTCGAGGAATAATCCATGTATCCAATGTGGGGCACCCACCTATAGTGATGCATCAAGCTTCAAAACAAGTCATTAGGTGACAACATTAAGTAATATCCTCTAACAACAACTTAACATAGGTTAATTTTATAAATTGGCTAAGTTTACCATGGTGGGACAACTTCACCCCTATTACCTATGTCAATTTCCTAGGAAAAAAAGGTATTTCCTAAGCAATTTGGTTAGAGATAGGTAAATTTGATGAATAATTGATGGAAAAGGAAGGGGAACTTTATGTTTGGACCTTCAAATTCATTTTTTATAATGTATAAGGTCTTTTACT
>ML804792.1:47957-63929 GCA_009831015.1 Picea engelmannii
AAAATCGCTCTTATATTGTTCTAAATAAAAAATATCCTATGAAAAAGGTAAAATAAAAGCACCTAGAATTGAAGGACCCATCCTTCACAATGATGCATTTCTCTCGTACAAAAATTTCAATTGTCTTTGCTATAGAGATAGGTGCAAAGTGAATCTCTTCTCCATTAGAATATCGAAGAAAAGTTTGGATGTTGGATTTGACTCTACCACAACAATAATGTCATATTGAAGCTTATCTTCACCACTAAAAATGAAAAAAAAGATGGGTTCAAACCCCAATATAATAAACCTTACATTATTGCATATATCCTACTTTCTAGAAAAAACCTTGCAACGTAATTTTTTAACCTGTGATGCTTCTTTGATCCTTGTGATGAGATTGGAAGGTTGTCTTTTGAACCATTTTCATCTTTTTTTTATGACCCAAAGGTAATTTTATTTTAAGATTCTCTTGTTTACTTCTACATAGGTCTCTAATATCATCTCACTACATCATGGATAAGTGAATGGTTGGTTTGAATGAAGAGAATATTGTTACTTTATGTATTGTACTTTTCATCATATGAATGCTTAAGCTCTCACATGTTAATTGGATTCCTCAATTTAAAATACATAACTAGAATGAGAGTATCTTTTGTATTCTAGAAAGAGTTGGATATATTATTTTCAAATAAATGCTAGCAAGAAAAAAAATTGTACATATTTTTTCTAACATTTGTTTACAAAGAAAGATTGTTCATGTAATGTCCCTCCACTTTAAAACAATTGAATGTAGAGAGGACACCCTGAAGGGGCCAAATAGTTTGCATTGAACTTCAGTGGAATAAAGACAAAAGTTTCTTCACTTGAGTTTGAAGTTACAAAACAAACCATTTCCACACCTACAAAGATACCAATTGAGGGGGGAAATTGTTCAAAGCTATATCTTTGAAATCTGACTTTTGTGAATATTTCCTAAAGCGAGAATATCAAGAAGATAAATTATCCAAAGGAGTAACTAGAATCCATATACTAGAATATTTTAATAATATGCTTAGGGTTATATAGAGGTACTTTACATGTGAGGGTATATTTAATATGGTTTATCAATACCATATTAGACTATTGATGAATTTCTCTAGAAAAATATTTCTTAATTTACCCTTTTACTTGCTAAGAAGTCTTGGAAAAATGCGGTATAAGTCACAAGCCATGTGCAAGTTGGTAGAGAGCAGTGTCTTTAATTCTAGACTCATAAAGATGATGGTGCTAGAATAGTTGGAAAATATGGTTAGTGATTGAGATACTTTATTGACTTCATCATGATTTTAGTGAGATATTGTTAACACTCTATAAACTAAAAGGAGAACCCCTACCTTAGTTGAGATGTTTGTGTACATTGAATCAAGAAAAATGAGAAATATAGTTAAGGAGGACAAACCATGAGAGCCAAGCATTCATATCAATGAAGGCCCTACAAAATATGTTTTTCAAGAAGTTTCTCATAAATGAGAGCCTTCACATGTAGAACTATCTTGTAGTAAAGAAAGAAAATTAAAGGGAAATAAATTGGATTTTATCCCACTTGTTTTTGAACTAGCTAAACCTAGAAGATCATTTACAAGAGAAACATCAAGGAAACATCCCCCCCTATGGAGGAAAAAATAGGACCGCGGAGCAATAAAATGAAACAAATGCAGAAAAAAAGAATAGAAGATACAAAATAAAATAGAGACACATATTTACGTTGTTCACCCAGTGTGGGATACGTCCACCAGAGAAATTTCCATGTCCTTACTTTATTATTATCCAACAAATGAAGGGATACAACCTACAACGAAACCCGATGTAACTTCCTCTTCTTTCTCTCACAATCTCCTCTCTCATAATACAATACTCACCATAACGCATAGCCACAATACATTTCCCTCATAAAAGAGGGTTTCCTTCTAGGGAAAAAAATCCTAACATAATTTCTACTGTTAGATCTATGACCTTATAATGACTGGTCTAGATTTACAATCAAATTACAATATACATTTACAAAGAAATTTCTTCTTCGGGGGCTTTGCCCTCGACCCCCCCAACAAGAGAGATATCCCCCCACACAGAGGGGGTACCCCCCCTCTGCACTCCCCCACATGGAAGAGTGTACATGCTTCTAGGGTGTAAAGTCATCATGGGGTATAAACACGACTGAAAGCAAGGACCTCTGAATCATGAAAATAATCAGGCTCCAAAACCAACATATAGGAATCATTTAAATAAATTCCCTCGATGATGAAATCAATCCCACCTTCAAAAGGCTCACGAAGCAACTGAAAGAGGTAAGAACTCATAATAATAAATTGAGAAAGGAAAATCTACAAGCTAGAATGGAGCTAAAAGAAAACATAGACATGTGTGAAGAAACCATTGAAAAGGAAAAACATATTGTGAGTATATCACTACCCCTGCATAGATAAGAAAAAATGTGTCGATGCATAAAATCAGTTTTCAAGCTAAGGCCAAAACGTTGAAAATAGAATTGAAGCAAGGAGAGGAATAGATATCTAGAAGGAATCTAAACCAGTTGGCTTATGTTTTATGTTTTCTTTGTCTTGTGTTGCTTATGATTTTTCCCACTTCCTTGTTTTTTATGTCATTATTCATGGCTCATAGGTTGTAGGAGGAATTGCCAAAGGCTCAGATCTTATTGGCATGCTTTGAAATCAGTTTGAGTGAGTGGAAAGAAGAAATCACATGTACAATAAAGTTCACAACAAATCCTACAGATTTGTTATGAGCCTGTTGAAAGGGAAACAATTCACAACAAACTTGTTGCGAACTCTAATAGTCTGATAAATATGAAATATGGCAGAGCTTTCATCTGTTAGAGGAGGTTCAAATGGTTCCTTAGGAAGCAATTATACATCAAGGGACATTTGTACCTAATATCCATGTCCACTATATATCCAAACATGAGCTCATTTTAGTTTCATTTATCATCACCAACAACTCTCTAGAATCTAGAAGTTCGTTAAGTTTATGTTTGTTTATATACTACCATGCCTCTCAAAGGCATATAATCCTATGCATGATCTAGGTGATGAGTCATAGATATAATTTTGATGTAAATTTTTATTTAATGGGTTATGTGACTCCTAGATAGGGTTCGAGAGGTTTTTTGAGAGACTCGTATATTTTTGTTTCAGATTTTAATGTTTCCACACTATGTGTGTACATACTTAAGATTCTTAGATAATTGAAGATACAATCCTTTTTCTACTATTTCATATTATATTTATGTCTTGATTTTATGTTACCTACTGATAAAGGATTCATCTTTAGTACTTGTGTTCATGAAATGTAGTAACTCATTTACTATGTATTGTTTGGTGCAAGTATTGTCAAAGCACATTTTCTTGTTGACTATGAGGCTCCTTGTTAGTAAGAATTCTAATGTATGTGTGCCAAAGTGTCTGATGTAATTTTGTTCATATCTTTCACTTTTCTTAATGAGTCTTCCATCTTTTCATTGATGTTCTAAAATCTGATTTGAGATTTTTCAATCCTTCCTTGTTGTAGTATGTTTTGTGGAAATTTTGTGTTCATATCTTAAATTGAGTTTCTCATCCATTCTTTACATTTGAAATTAAAAAAAAAAGTTCCTTTTACAAACCCACAAAATTATGATGGGTATTAGAATTACACATACAAGAGTCTAGGTGTGACTTCTAGTGCTAATACCTAGGACTTTTCATTGAATTCATTTCCCTCCTTAGCAATTTACAACTTCAAAAATCTATGAATTTGAGGTGTTTTGAGTCACAAAAGACCACTTCTGACACTTGTCTTTAAATCAGTCTCTTAGTTAGCTCCTTCATTATCGGTTGATTCTTTTCTACATAGGGTTTATATGACCCAGGTTTTGGTTTGACTATGCCAACAAAACCCCTAAGACATCGACCCTTTCGGCATCAGCTACTTGTGTAGATGAAGTCTCACCCAAGGTATCTATTGGGGTCGCAAGACCCAACTTTATGCAACAATAAGGTAAAGGGAGGATGATGCGTGAATCATTCTTGTTGATCTCAACTTATGTATGTTCTTGATTATTTCCTAAACTATCACAAACATACATGAACATTACAGCATAACCAATCCGTATACTAAATCCATTCTAGGAAGTATATCATCATCCATGAATGCATAAACAAGTAAGAACACAAGACACAATATCCTCTCTAAATTACTTCTTTATTTATCTTATTTCCTACTAATTGACTATTAAATTGACTAGCCTTAATTATCATTCATGTGCACATTGTCACACTCACATATGAATACCTCTCTCTCCCAATATCATTACATATTTATACCCCAAAATCTAGGTTTTCTAGTTCTATTCTTATCTATCGAAAAATAACCCATTAAAATGCATAGCATATCTGTATTTAGTTATATAGTTATTTTCCTTCTTCTATTTCTTCTTCTTTACAATCTTCTTATGATGTTGTGTTTTTTTCCAACCATACGTTTCCCATCCTATTTTAAATAGCTCAACCCATTGACCATCGAATTTGATGAGTTGTGCCATCATTTCATATTAATTACAAGTTCCTTCAGGTGAGTTCTCCCACATATTGTCAATCAACTGTGTTTTCTAGCAGTTTTCTTGAGTAAATGATTATATGGTGTTTTAATGACCCATCATGCAAGTCATCGAGTTGTATTTTCCATTCCTAACTATATTTAATGTTCCTTTCATGCCATCTTGTGTTGTAATGTGTTTCGCATCGTAGGCGACCCTGTCCATATCTTCTCGTTGAACTTGACACAGTGTTCACTTCGTGTAGGATGATTAGCCCAACTACGCAAGTTTTGATACCTCAGGATTATAAATACCCTTTTTCTTTCTCCTATCACTACCTTTTTTCTATTTTACTTTATTTTTTGTACTTTTTATTTGGTTTTTCTTATGTGTTTGGATACTATGGTACACCTACTATAATACAAGGGTTTCTGCACTGCACATGTCACTATGAATACTATCACTTGTCTCTATAGAGATTTAGTCATCTTCTATTCACCATTTCATCCATTACCTGTCCATCCAAGTTTCCAAACTACACAACACTTGTCTCTCTTATCTGTTGGATCACATACAAACCTAACAATTGTAGGAACAACTTCCCTAGGTCCTATAGATGCGTGTTGTCATATAGTACCGGGTAACCAACTTGAAATTTCTTCATTCTAATATGTCTATCATGCCATGCATTCTATCTCTCTTTCTACTTATGTTGATGGAATCCGACAATAAACCTATCCTCCTCAAGGTGGACTAACTGCATCAATATCTCCTCTATTGCACATATGTCCAAGAGTTCAGCGATGGAGGAAATGTGAAGAATAGGTACAATGAACTCCATTGGTATTATTGATTCCTGTCCATATACCAATTGGAATGGTGTATTCTCTGTCATATTCTTACTTGTAGTTTTGTATACCCATAATATCATAGGGATCCTTAAGTCTCAATAGTCTCTTCCAACATTGTAGGTCTTGGTCGAAGTATTCTCCAAAATTTTGTTGAAAGCTTCTACAATTCCATTAGCCTGAGGGTGATATGGTGTACTTTTCAGATGATGAATCTGAAATTCCTTAGTTAATGAAAGAATGGTTATGTTAAAAAAGTGTGTACCTTGATCCCTAAGTAATATGAGTTGACATACAAACGTGGTGACTATATTATAAAATAGAAACTGTGTAACAATATATGCAAAATAATTAGTAACGAGTGTTTCTTATTCCCATCTGATTAAAAACTTAGTCGTAGTGATGATGCATCTTGCTCCCAATCTCCTTGCGGTGGGTTGATGGCACCCAAAAAATCAATAGCCCACTTATCCAATGCTTGCAACATAACTTTAGGGTAATTATTCAATCCAAATGGCATCATCGTGCATTTATAACTTACCCATTCTATCGCAAATGTGGTTTTATGTCTATCCTCCTATGTAATTTTTATCTAATGGTACCCAGAGAATCTATCAGTGAATGAATACGCTTCTTGACCCCCTATGTCCTCTGGTACTTCATCAGTGAATGTTGTTGGGAATGGTCCATGCAGTCATGCATCATTTAACTTCCTTAAGTCGATGCAGATACAAATCCCTCCAGTCTTCTTGTCCTACACCACTATAGGGCTAATCCATTCAAATTCTTCAACTAGTTCGATGATGCTTGCGTTGATAATTCTATATAGTTCATCCTTAACCTTATCCTTGTATGTAACATCCCTAGCCATCCAGGTCGAGCCATTCTACTTCATAAAAAACTCTTACTAAGATATGAAAAACATATTGTGACACCCCCAACCATCTCCTGGGATGTGCCATGTAAATTTTATGGACTATATACAATTATTAAAGCATTTATAAATACTATGAGAAAAATTTCGAGACTCCTGTAGAATAAAAATAAAAATATACATGCAACATAAACAAGAAAAACCCATAACCATTAAACAAAAGTATAAATACACACCATGTAAATAAACACACAGTTTATAACTATCTTTGATATAAGACCAACAAATGCATGCAGAACTTCCATGAAACTCCCAATATTAGACTACACTACTCAAAACTCTCTGCAGTGGGTAACACCCAAGTTGATACTAAACTCCACCTGGGTAAAGGTATTCCTAGCTAAGATCATGTATCTGAGACAATAGGAACAAATACGTCATGTGCCAAATCAAACTAACAACCTACAACCTCTCATTCCCCACATCCGTGTGCCACCCCAAGAAGTGTGCCCCTTCTCTTCTGAACAGTCCTTCAGCTCCCCCACTTCATCTCCAAGGATTTAACAATAGGGAGGATAGGTGAGATAGAAATATAGTTGTAGTTGGGCTCATGAAATCAATTCCTTAATAATTCTCTCACCTGGAGAGAGTTTCTCACAGGCCTAAAAACCCACCTCTTCAGTCCCACTAGACTCACAACCTACTTCTTCAATCCCATGAGCCTCGCAACCCACTTCTTCACTCCAACTCATAATTCAACTAGGTACATGTTCAGGTAATGGAACATGTGATGGAAGTAACAACATTCAGGTAGGAAATAGTATTGGCATGAGCATGAAGTAGTATTGTCTTAGGTAAGGTACATGTACGATACTCATGACAAAGTGAAATTGCATACATATCCAAGAGTGCATGAAGGATGAATATCTCGAATGATGGAAAGAAGGGATGAATCATGCATTCCAAGAATGATGAATTTGATGGTGAATGGGAATAATGGCAAGATGGACTAATTTCCCCACATATATCTGCATGCATCCCAAATGACACATGGCTCACAAGAAATTTGTTTCGCTCCTCTTATAATTCATTCCCTTCCCCTAAGAACTTAGGATAACATGATTTTTATCCATACCTTATTCTTTAGGAGTATATTATAATATTTCTTTTGGAATAATCCCTCTAGCTTAGCCCCTTCCTAGGATCTTATCCCCCCCCTTGCATTCCTAGTCGAAATTAGTCCACCATACTCATTTGTCATGGTTGGTTTACACACAGTGATGTATGTTATTAATGATATGAGTGATTACATATACATATCTCACCAACCTACAAAACATATTTACATTTAAAATAGGGGCTCAATCTTGGTGTGTTACATCACCCTATCCTTATTTATGCATTGTTCTTAGTGCATTATATACCATGTGTAATTCAAAATTGCTCACAAATGTCCATGATTTTCCTAATGAATCTTGTTATCCACTTGGTGCTTTACTTTCAAGCACCAATTCATGTATTCATATCCCAACTAGAAATCATTTTTTCTATTCCATAAAGCTTCTTTAGGAAAGAGTTCAAGTCATTGTTCCATTTGAAACACCCTCATTATGACAACTATTATGCCATAAGAATTATTGAGTTGTCTCTTCCTTGTTGCACTCACCCTTCTAGGCTCAGGTATCCATTCACTATTACACAATCCTTTAACGATCCATCTTTCCAAGGCTTTCAGACACAAGGAGAGTACTAACTCATTACCAAAACCTCACCAAGGTTCTTCATTTAAAGGGTGCTAGTGTCTCCAACAATATTTGTTCTTCCCAAGCATTCCATCTTTAATCAATATTATCTCATATGCATCACACACATGTATTTATCATGAGAAAACATTATAACAATTCATTTAGAACTCAAACTTATTTCATAAGGAATTCAACTTTTCCCCAAGATATAAAATTCTATCTCCTAATTTTTCATGGTTGTTGTAATAGTAGGAATGCAGTCTTCTTTATGGCTTCCAACAACACCATACCAAATTCCACTTTTTCTACAATGCATCCATCTTGTGTTCAACTAACAAATTGTCAGTATTTCATCTACATCGTACTTTCATTGCAATATGTACCAAACCATTACGAAGTGATCTTAGAATTTTCTACACTTAACAATTCAATAACATTATCAAACACTTTATCAAAGAGAATGAATTATCATTCTATACCTATGAATGCTCACAACTAATATCAGTAAGTTAATTACTCTATTTCTTGAACAAAAAAAATTCTATAGTCAATGCTCATGTGACTACTTGACTTGCAACTTTCCTGTTGCAATGTCTAACAACTCCTGAAAAGTTCTCAACTCCATGAGTTAGTAAAATTTAAGTTTTTCGTATAATTATTTCCATTCAATAACATATATTCACACACTCACAAAAATGAATTCAAGCATAACAATTCGATCATGCATAAGTGCAACTCTACCACCTACTTTACATGAGTGCAACTGTTGATACATATATTTTCAATGCACATTTGCATTGATTTTCAAAATTCTTTATATCTAATTTATGTATCTCACCATTTCTAAATTGGAGATGTTGCCAATGCCTTGGCACATTCTCCATACACTTTCTATTGTCTTTTCAATTATTCGGATGCCTTCCTTTTCGACCAAAAAACTTCACCAAGAATAGAATTCTATGGTGTTCATTAGTTTTAGCAAAAAGGTTGTAGTCCAAGTATTATTTAGAAGTAGGAATTTCATTGGATATTTGTGTGGTACGTAGACTTTCGATATCCATACCTTGTCAGTAGAAAACATGTTATGGTATCATACATGACTATCTTTTCTGTCATCCATTCCAATGAAAAGTTCATACCGTTTAATTTCTTTGGTTATTACCTCATAACCAAATTAACATGACATGTTATTATGTCATTATATGCATTCAAAAGATAAGAATCTTTGTCTTATAGAAATATTTTACTCACCCTATGCAAATTTTCTGAGAAGGCCTTGTTCCATTTCCCTATGGAGACTTGAAGCCCCTTTTTACAAATCCCAGAGCTAAAAACAACGTTTTTCCACATATATGTGCCCTACATATTATACAACATCCGTATACGTGGTTTGCACCACTATAGCCAGCGTACATCGGATTTAGTGCCCAAAATTAAAAAAATATGTCGGGTTTCCATGTTACATCATGAGATCCGTGATCCTTGACCTTCCATACACTCAAAGAATTCTCAATCTGTCCTTCATTTCTACTTGAAGGATATAAATGGGCCAAATACGAGCTATGAGAAAGTGGAGAAGAATTCAACTTTGAGAGAAAACTTACTTTGGAGAAATTATTCACTTCATGTAACATCCCCAAAAATAAATTGTTATTGAATTCTGAAAAATACTTTGGAATTTATTTCCATTTTTGGTAAATTCGAAATTGGAAAATTATTGCCATTTATGGTCATTTCGAATTTGGAATTTAGTTAGTTTTAATTTATCATTATGAATGTTGGGCAAATATTTGATTTTCCCAATCAACTCTTTGACTATGACACTTGTAAGATTTTTTTTTTTTTTATATTTATTGCTGAGAGACAAATGGAACAACCAGGTTGAAATCCGCTGACCATGACTCCATGAGCTGGGAACATGTTTGAACTACCTCAGGGATGAATGTTACAAGTGGAAAATTAGGAATTTCGCCATTGGCAGCCCTTGAAAATTAGGGATTTGTAAAGCTGTGAAAATTCCCAAGGGGGAAAATACCTAGGAAGAAGATGATTTTTCATATATAGCATATGGAAGGAGGCATGGCGTTGCCTAGTATGTTGGGGAAAAAGAATATCACTTGTTGTTATGAGAACTACTTTCTAAGTGTGAGGCAAGGAGATTCACTTTTTGAAACTGAAGGACTATAGATAAGGAGGAGTTATGGAGTTCTCCCTCATGGATTCATGGTTAGGCTAGGGGGTGAATGGAGCAAGTAGATTAGATGTTCCATTCTTTGGTTGGGTGGAACTTGGTTGTTCCATTTGTAGTCCCGGTATTTTGTTCATATATGTACTCCTGTCTTTTTTTTTTTCTAAATTGTTTTACTGGATATTGACTACTTATAATAAAGCAAATTATAGGATGAATCCTTGGAAGTTTGATTTTGCTAATGAATAAAGTAACACAACTATTGTGTGTTAGTTGTTGTAGATACAGTTTGATTTATTAACCAATAAAGAAATGAAACCTACTATGTGTTAATTATGGTAGGTACATGAGATATATCTGTAAGTTAGGTGAAATAGAATCATTACTCGACTATTTTAATCCCTACCAGACATGTGAACGCATATATAAAGATGTTCAGTTTCAAGTAACATTAGACTGTACAAATGCTAAATGAAATTCTGGAAGTGAACTTGAGATTTAAATATATATCTAGACATATTGTTGTACGTTAAATACATAGGGTTGTATTACATAGTTAATAATAACACACCATGCAAATGCCAAAATGAGACTGAGAATGAATATATATATATATATATATATATATATATATATATAGTTGTACAGAATTTCTAAAACTACTTAAACATCTAACTACTCATACAACAAGATTATCAATGCTTGGACACATGAGAAACAATGTGTAAATCTTCCATTATTATGACTATTCCAATGGCCTAAAATTGCACAATTTAGTTATTCCACAAATGCAGTTGTTTTGTTTTGATATACAATAGTGCAGGAGAAAAGGCTCAGTGAATTAAAATACATAAAATATGTTCCATCTTCGAGAATCAAACCAGTAATTAAATGAGTATTCAAACTCTACAAAAACACTATGATTCATAACTATTAAATAGTGAAATCTTATTTCAATATGGGGTTTCCCTTATTGTTCATTCTTTAACGGTTAAAAATATAAATAACCAGTTGTCTATAGGAGCCTGGAATAAATTTTCCACGATGATAGCATTATAGGTCAGAATCGTATTATTTATTTAGATCCTAGAGTACATTCTTAAGCGTTGTAAATTAGAACCTGAATACCTTTTCTTGTGCATGGCGTTGTCCTGAATCCGTAGAATTCGAATGTTGAAATTTCTATAAGGAAATCACCAATTTATAATTAGTAATAGCATATTATTCAACAAAAGTTAAAACAAGAATATAGAATAATTACTAGAGTCAATCATGAAATGAAATTTATTACAGATCTAATTTATGAACTTTAATTAACTCACGACTTTGAGAAAACTGAAGACTTTCTTCCATTCGCTTCATTGTTGAAAACTGTCCACAAGACCGACGAGGTAAAGTGGATCAAAGATTTCCTGATGGGTGCCCTCGCATCAAAAAGGGCCCCATCATTAGATTGCAGTAATCAAATCCTTAAACATAAATGTCAAAAGGAAATAAAAGAAAGCATTCCTAAACCAGAATTATGAAGAATGCAAAGAAGAAAATGTGCCCCACAAAAATCACACAAATTTGGATGACGGAATGATGCTACGAGATTTGTACCCTCATAACTGTAATAAATGTAAATTGCAGGTCAATGAAAAAGAATCACAAGTTCATAACAAAGTCCTGGGTACCTAAATATTTGTCCCTTCTCTCTTACGGATGAGGTGAAATTAAACATGTTAACTACCAGATTTTCAAACGGAGAGTAAGGTCAAATATTTTAAAAGTTATTAAGTTTTGAAATAGTATTACACAGTAAAAATCTTAACCTTGTATCTATGCATGTATAGGAACGGATAGGGTAATTAGAGTAGTTTTTTTTTTAACTAAATCTTGAATAACAATAAAGAAATCCTCACCGAAACTACGTGGATGTATTTGTGACTCCACAACTTTAAATCCAAGAATGTCGGATTTCCACAGTGAGTCAAGAAGCCGATAACTTGAAAGACTAGTACTAAATTGAATAGATTATTAATTAAGTATCCATACTTACAAAGAATGCAGTAAGTGAATAACTAATTTAAAGGTGTGAATTTAAGTAAAAAAAATCGAGACCTCATCTTGACGGAAACCCTCACTAATGGAAAAAATTTCTTAGAGCAAAATACACAGAGATCATTGTTATACAGATTTCTCTACAAGAAAATGTATGATGAATTTGTTTGGGGTTGTTGTAATCGGTCTCTAATCATAGAAGAGCTCAACGATAGGTTACCATGAGTAATTTCACTAAATTATAGGCCTATCATATTAAAGAGGCAACTTATGATATAACCTAATAAGCTTTTAGGAATTTACTGAGTTAAGAAAACTAAAATGAAACTATCAGCATGAAATGACTTACAAACAATGAAACCATGTAGCAATGAATGATTATTCTCAAGGGATAGATAAAACCATAAGCCACCACGAGTTAGGATTTGGTTTCGTCATGATGAACATGGATATTAGTACTCTGGAAGCTTAAAGAGCAGTGAGGATGAATACCCAATCAACAAAATTAATAAAATAATTATAGAGACAATCCCAAAATTTATGAATGACCTTTCCTACATCCTGTTGTAACTCGGCAAAGGATTTTTGGCCCAACATACCTGGTAAAGGAGTGACCTCCACTAGACGTGTAATGCCTCCATGCCTACATTGAACATGAAACCTCCTCGTTGTTGGGGTTACACACATATTAAAGTTACATAACTTTTGTAGAGTGATTCTTTCGAAAATTACATAGTGCAAGGGAAAGGAATGAACAATAACCTCGAGAAAACCCTTTGCCTAATGGATTAATGGTGAGAGTTACGAATTGTACCTAGAACACGTTATTAGGACAAGGTGGCAGAAACACAATGGGAATAGAGGTCAAGCAATGGGCCAAAGGAGTACGCTACAGGACATATTAAATGTTGCAGACAGAGATATTTAAGTCACGATAGTTATATCTTTGCAGTTTTCTTATCAACATTCATGGTGAAAGGGGGTGACAGTCCAGTTAGGGTTATAGTTTAGTTGCCTGGTCATATAATCAAGTTTTGACTCTTGCATATCGAATTGTGAACCCTTATACGAAACTTGGTTATCATGGGGTCGTTAAATAACAAGGAACGAATAGTGTGTGCCAACTGTGAGTCATAACACCTATTCACACTGATGTCTTATTAATAATGACTATGCGTAATAGGGACACTTTTCAATGCGTTCTACAGTGTGAACGAATACATTTCTCTAATGGTCATTAAATATACACATAAAACTATTTCAGGATACGTCCTATGGGTTGCACGAGTAGGATGGAAGTTCTAAGGTGTATATATATAATTGTTTTATGCAAGTAGAATGGAAGTTCTAAGGTATATAAATAATTTTGTCATACAAGTAGCATTAAATTACCAAGTGAAATAAGTATTAGTTATTAGGTTACTCTTCCACCCTTTTGTTGATAATAGGGTTGAGTTAGTCATAGATAAATATATATAAGTAACTTGCACCTTTAATAATAAATGGTAAGTGTAAGTTATGGAAGACAGAAGAAGCAATGATATTCTTCTGTAGTATAGTCAATGAATGCCTGAAAGGTTTAAAAAAGAATGATCAACTCTAAGAACCCTAATTAATTTTTTTTTTATTGGTTATTTTGGGGAACATTACATATGGTATCAGATCAAAGGTTACAAGACTTGGACCTTAAACAGGGCCAAAATGTTTTCTTAGCACATGTTTTTTGTTTTATGAAAAAAAAATAGCAAAACAATTACTGTTACGAACATAAAAACTTTATTTTTGTTGTGATCATGGTAGCACCGAATGAAGTTTAGATCAAACTCGAGGATAATCCTAAGAAAACAACTCTTATAGAACAGAGGCATAACAGTGATGGAATTTCACCAACCGAGGTTCTGGAAGCCATGAGAAATCTCATTGTGGAACTGCAAGTTTTCAAAGCAGACAATGAGAAACTGAAAAAGGCACAACAAGAATAGTAGGAAATAAATGAATTACTACTGCATAGCATAGTAACAAAGAAGATCCCGAAGGAGAATAATGAGCAAGAAGAGGTCAGCAAAAGGGCCTCCAAAAATTCTGGTCCTGAAGGAGAAAAAGGGGGCAGCTCTTCCGAAGGTACACCATCAACTGAAGATAAAACAACCACATCAAGAAAAAGGAAACAGGTGGACCATATTGAGGTATATTTTAAGAAAATCAAACCGTCCACCTTTGACGGGGAATCTAGGATAGGAGAGAAGGATGAAGCATGGTTACTTGACATAAAAAAGTATTTCCACACCTACAACTATTCCAACAATACGATGGTCAAAATGGCCATCTATAACCTGAAAGGAAAATAAAGCATATGGTGAAAGGACCTTAAGTTGGCCAAATCCCTAAAGGAAAAACAGATGGAGTGGTTGGATTTTAAGAAATACTTTAAGAAAAAATGTTTATGTGAAAGTTACTATGAAAGAAAAACCAAGGAATTTTATGAACTACGATTCAGTCAAACGAATATGGATGACCTGATAAACAAGTTCCTGGAATTTCCACCATAGTCCTATAAGGACATAATCGAATTCAACAACCCCAAGTCTTTAAGTGAAGTTTTCAGGAATGCCCTAATGTGTTAAGACCAATACAAAAGAGGTCATAATTTCCCAAGTCTTGGAAAGACAAGAAACAAGAACGAATGAACCAGTGGAAGAAGGGATATCAACCAGCCCCTTTCTAGAACACAAAAAAGAGTTTTCCAAGGAAAGAGTTTCACTCCAATAACCAAAACACCCAAGGAGGTGGTGAACAAGTTAATCTAGGAACAAATATGTTTGGGGACATCCCCAAAGAACCGTTAAAATGTTGCAAAGGTGGAGAACCTCACTTAAGGAAGAACTATCCATGATTAACTTTTATAGCCAGGACTATTTTTCAGAACCTACAAGAAGCCTCTACGGTGGGAGATGTGGGAAAAATCTTACATCAGACTAATGCATTCATGGATGGTCGACAAGTTTATCACCATTCCACTATAGTGGAAGTTGAAGGTAAAGTTAACAATAATCGTGTTTATGTTTTAATTGATCCAGGAGCTACTTTGAGTTCTATTGATTCTAGTGTATGTTAGAAAACAAGACCGCAGAGCAATAAAATAAAACAAATGCAGAAAAAAAAAACACAGAAGACACACAATACAAGAGAGACACAAATTTACGTGGTTCACCCAGTGTGGGCTACGTCCACCAGAGAAATTTCCAGGTCCTTCCTTTATTATTATCCAGCAAATGAAGGGATACAACCTACAACAAAATCCGCTGTAACTTCCTCTTCTTTCTCTCACAGTCTCCTCTCTCAGAATACAATATTCACCCTCGTACATAGCCGCAATACATTTCCCTCATAAAAGAGGGTTTCCTTCTAGGGAAAAAAACCCTAACATAATCTCTACCGTTAGATCTGCGACCTTATAATTAACGGTCCAGATTTACAATGAAATTACAATATACTTTTATAAGGCAATTTTTGCTTCGGGGGCTTCGCCCCCGAACCCCCGCTGGGGGCTCGCTTGCCCCCAGACCTGCCTGCCGGGGGTCCCCCACGTGGAAGAGTGTACATACTTCTGGGGTGTAAATACTTCATGGGGTATAGACACGACTGAAAGCAAAGGACCTCTGCATCAGGAAGATAATCAGGCTCCACAACCAACAATCTCCCACTTGGAGACTGATCTCAAC
>ML804792.1:67322-92818 GCA_009831015.1 Picea engelmannii
GTTACTTACAGCCATGACCAAGCCATTCCAGCTTTCTGGCAATGAGCACAAGATTAGAAGAGCCCTAACCTCATCATCAAAGTCCACTTTTACAGATCTTAGTTGATTAGTAACCATATTAAATTCATTTAAATGATCTGCAACATACCCACCTTCTGATATCTTCATATTAAATAATCTCTTCATTAGAAATACCTTATTTGATGCCGTGGGTTTTCCATACAATTTGGCCAGCGCATCCATCAAATCCTTCGTTGTCTTTTCTTTCAAAATATTGAAAGCCACCGACGCTGCCAGGCTCAGCCGTATCGTTCCTAGAGCCTTTCTGTCAAGAATCTCCCATTCTTCATCCTTCATGGCCGCCGGCTTCTTTGCTACTCCACTCAATGGTAGGAATAGATCCTTCTGATATAAATAGTCTTCCATCTGCATCTTCTATAACTGGTAGTTTTGGCCGTTAAATTTCTCGACCCTAAACTTTCCATCTTCCAACATTGCTCCCACTCGAACCAGGAAACCTCTTTTCTTGCGAGTTACCTTATGCTTTGATACCAATTGTTAGAAAAACAGGACCGTAGAGAAATAAAATAAAACAAATGCAGAAACAAAAAACATAGAAGACACACAATACAAGAGAGACACAGATTTATGTGGTTCACCTAGTGTGGGCTACGTCCACTAGAGAAATTGCCAGGTCCTTTCTTTATTATTATCCAACAAATGAAGGTATACAACCTACAGCAAAACCCGCTGTAACTTCCTCTTCTTTCTCTCACAGTCTCCTCTCTCAGAATACAATATTCACCCTCGTACATAGCCGCAATAGATTTCCCTCATAAAAGAGGGTTGCATTCTAGGGCAAAAAACCCTAACATAATCTCTACCGTTAGATCTGCGACCTTATAATGAACGGTCCAGATTTACAATGAAATTACATTATACTTTTATAAGGCAATTTTTGCTTCGGGGGCTTCGCCCCCGAACCCCCGCTGGGGGCTCACTTTCCCCCAGACCCCCCAGCCGAGGGGATGGATCCCCCGAACCCCGCAGAGGGGGTAGCCCCCCTCTGCACTCCCCCGCGTGGAAGAGTGTACATACTTCTGGGGTGTAAATACTTCATGGGGTATAGACACGGCTGAAAGAAAAGGACCTCTGCATCAAGAAGATAATCAGGCTCCACAACCAACAGTGTAGTGCATTCAAATAAACTTAAGAAATCAAGACATGCAAAATCTTGTCTAGTACAACTAGAAACAAGAACAAAAAGAAAAGTATATGATTTTATTTCTAATAGTGAGTTCAGTTTAGGTGGTCAAAACAGAAAGATAAATCTCAATATTGTATTGTTAGGGTCTTATGATATAATTATTGGAATGGACTGGTTAGAAAGTGGCGCACACCCCGACCCTCAGGCCAATATCCACACAGGATCGTTCTTCTTTGGATCCCCGAAACCGAAATGGTTCTTTAGGGCCCTCACTGGAACCCTATGAATCCAATCCATAGGTCCTTTGGAAACCCCACCTGTGCGAACAAGCACTAGGTGTGATCTTCTCCTCCATGTGACCACGATGTTGTGGATATATCAGGATTTTGGTAATCGAGAGTTCATGATGTGACGACCCAAACCCCTGGTCACTCTACTCCTCGAATGCCTGAAATGGCTCAATGCCGAAATGGGCTCAGATATTTTCTTAACTTCACAAACATGAGTTCACAATGAAGTGACTCCTTCACTCTTGTCGCCTCCTCTACTTTCCGATCCCCGAAATGCCGAAATGTCAAAATGGTCTCAACAGCTTTGGATCATGCTATTCCTATGGATTTCTTTCGATGTTTCACGATTTCACGAGTCAGGACTTCATGTCTCCCGACTCCTGGCCTCTCGACCACCCGAGTCCCGAAATGTCAAAATCTACTCGACCACGGCCCACTTTTCAGGATTTCAAAATTCGCGATTCCGTGACTCCATCATCAGATGGTTCTTGGTCATTCGATCTCCCAGACCCTGAAATTCTGAAATACCGAAATCCAAAATGGCTGCTTCCTCCAAGACCAAAACCCTACTCCAAAGGCACATCATGTTTCGTGAATTTGGGGTTTTCAACCCAGAGTGTCCCGACTCCTTGTCATCGGAATTGCCGAAATGCCAAATTCTGAAATGAACACCACACCAAAGGGTTTCAACGGCTCCTGATATTTTCGGGATTTTCTGAACCAGGAGTTCATAATGCAGTGACCCTAAAATCACAACATCCTCTACTTCTTGAAACATGAAATGTCGGAATGATGAAAAGACACTCAGAATTAATCTTCTCACAGATCTGTGAGATTCGACGGTCCATGGGATTTTTGACACTTCTCCACGAAGTTTTCCCGCCGTTCATTTCATCTCCTCTCCTACGCGATCTCTCAGAGGTTGAACTCTATGAACCTTCCTCCAGATTTGATGGATATCAGTCCTTTTCACTAGATCTGATGGCCTAGATATGTTTCTCTTCCTTATGCTTTCTCCTCCTGTTGTCTGGACGTGAAACTTCAACGGTCTAGATCTTGTCTCTCCAGTGGATCTAACGGTAGCTATGTTCTACCTTGAGCACTCACTTCTTCCTTTTCCTTGGAATATTTTGAAAGTTTCAAAGGTCTCAACCTTTGCTTCCTCTATGATCTAAATTATTTTGGATATCGCCTATGTTCTAGGAATGCTATCCCTCCTGAGCTTCATCAACTAGAAAACCTCGAAGGGTTTCTTGACCTTCTACTCACTCTACTGATACTCGGTGTGCTAAGGCACTATCCTTCCTGAGATTCTCAAACTATGAACCCTCCAAAGGGTTTTCTTGGCCTCTGCGACTCCTTACAAGGTCCTTTCACACAACTACACTATCCATCCTGAACTTTTCCTGCTTGAACCTCTAAGAGATTCTCCCTTTTGCGTCCTCAAACATAAATCTAGTGTCCTCCTGATGATATTCTACTCAAGCCCTCCTTGTTGAGATTAACAAAGTATTCAGTAACTATGTAAGTGTCTCTCCTTGACACTTCTCTTCTGTCTGAACTCAAAATAGTTCCTTCTGTGCACCCTTGCACCAACTCAATTCCCACCTGGCAGGGTTCTCCAGAACCCTCAGTGATTTTGTCTTCTCTCTTTCTGAAGTTGAAATAGAGTTCTCCTATGCACTCTATGCACTTTCTCAATGCCCTCCTGGTAGAGCTCTCACAGAATCTTTAGTGATTCTGTCTTCTTACTGAAATTAGAATAGAGTTCCTTCCTCAATGCATCTTGTGCATCTGCTCCATGCCCTCCTAGCAGAGCCTTTACAGAATTCTTAGCAAATCTTATTCTTCCCTCTCTCTGTGCTCTCCTTTGCACATTTATTCTTTCAGGGTGTTCAACAAAATTGAGGATTCTTCCTTGAGTTAATGACTTTAGCTAGTGCACCCTCCTGACACATTTCTGTCTGAAATTCCACAGAATTCAGAAGTGCACTCCTTGCATTGGCTTATAGAACCCACATTGTTATGTCATGCAACCTCTTGCATGAAGCCTCAAAGAACCCAAACCTGAAATCAAACAAATCATAGATAGGAAATCTATCTATCCCTACAGATGGAACTTAACATACATCTATAGCATATCATAAACGCATAAAGACATTCATCAACATACATAGAATAACATGCAGGAAAAACTATTGTATTTGTATTAACATGAGATGTCTTTTTACAATGTGAGCTCAGACTGCAATAGAGTCTCAGATCTCCTCTCCTATCTCTCTATTCTCTCTATGCCTCTTCTCTTCAGTCTAAATCTCTATCCTCTCTTCCCTGCCTCTCTGACTAAGTGAAAAAAAAAAGAAGATCTTTTTACAAATGGGGACTCCTCAAGAACTTCCCTCCATCCTTACCAACTCTCATTAATTTTACATTCAGTTTCATTGAATGGCTGTCTAGTCTGAATTGGATCTAGATCTCAGCCTTACAACCAATTAAGGCACCCTGTATCTAAAGCCTACGCACATGCATGGATTTTGGCTCTACCAGCCTTACAACCATTAAATAAATTTTCAAAATTCGAAATTGGAAAGTGAGAGGGTTGCACCTCTCCTCTCCATTGAACGCACACTTTGATGTGTTGGCTAGCTAGTGCATAGCTAGCCTAGAGCGATGCTTCTGCATCATACTCCTCTACTGCAAAAACCATGAGATCTTTCTCATGAGATTCCTAGCACTGCTGTTGAAATCCACCTAGATCCCAAACAATTCTCTAGAGTTGTCCATCTGCTCCACTGTTGTTGTTGCTTCTACTATTGCCCTGCTACTATGGGAGGTTCTCCTCTGCTCAGCTTCTCTTCACTGGTAGTTTCTACTGCTGACCTCAACATTGGCCTTCTAATCTCCTCAAGTATCTCATCCAGCTTCTCCAGTGGCTGGTTCTCTCTATGCAGTTTTCCCGGCTGCATTTCTTCCCTATAAGTGGGTAGATCAACTAGATCTCCCATGTTATATTCTTCCTCTATGGCCTCAACTTGCCACCCTGCTGCAAAAATCAGCTTTGCAGCCTGATCATTGAGTCTCTACTCAGCTTCCCCTTCTGACAGCTTTTCCTCTGCTAGCTCTCCTTATGCTGGTTGAATTCCAGCTTCCTCTAGCTGCTCCTCAGACTGGAATTTCCCTTCATCTTTTGTTGCCTACCTTGACATTGCAGTGATCATCATCAACTGTTCAACTCCCTGGCTGAAAATTTCAAGCCATTCCTTGGAATTCTCCTCTGCTAACATCAGCATGACTTTCTTCTCATGGCAGTCATCCACTGGTTCTGGATGATTCAACCAATCCTCCAACATCTCTAGCTCCTTATCCCAAGGAGTGAGCATATCAAGTGTGTGCTCCTATTCTTCTCCTTGGGTATCTTTTGACATCTGCTCCATCTCTTTGATAGTCACAGCTGGTTTTCATTCTACTTTTGTTGCATTGGCAACACACACGCTGGCCTCAACTGGGCTATATGGAAGGAATACCTTTATCCCTCCAATCATCTGAATGCTCTTCTGATCTTCCTTCTGGATGGTGCAAGTTTTTAACTTGTCATCATATTCATTCACATGGTCTTCAAAACCACATGAATCTTCACTTCTCAACACTCCTTGCTGACTTGAACTCACTCATGAGTCCCTGAGACTTTCAAATAGTCTCACTTCTTTTCCCCTGCTCTCCTGGCAATATGGGATTTCCTCTCTGCCCTCCTGGCAGTCTATGAGATCCTCCAACGATCTCATATCATTTCCCTTCTAGAAATCTGAATTTTTTGTTCTGCACTCATGGAAATCTATGAGATCTTCAATTGATCTCTTTTTATTTCCCACCTAGCAATTCAAAAGTTCACCTCTGCCCACCTGGTAGTTTACTAGATCTTCCAGTGATCTCTCCTCCTCATCATCACTGAGATTTCTCCCAGCTTCTGGTTAACAAGCATGAACCATCTCCTCTTCATCTCTGAGCCTTTCCACATACCTCAACCACCTCCTCAACAACCTTTGTTGTTTTTTGGCCAACAATTTCTTTAATGGCCACTTTGCTTTCCTCCTCAGAGGCCATTCATACACCCAATGTGTCTTTGCATTCTGCTACACCCGTAGTGCAAGCTCTTCCATCCTCTCCCTTATTCGAGCAAGTTTCAGATCCATCTCTAGATTTCTCTTCTACTTGTGGTCTTCCCTGTGACCAGGCCCATGGCCTTCAATAGCCATCTTCCTATTCCTGTCTTCCTTCCTGAAAAACTTGTTGCTTTCACTCTACAATCGTGAGTGCTTCCAGCATCTCCTACAGTCCTCTTAACTGTTTATTGACTGTTGCACACCTACGAACAATCACCACAAATATTCAACACTTTGTCTTCTTCTTCTTTTGTCTGTAAGAAAAGATCGGCACTCCCTGCCTCTGTCACCTACAGAAGTTAAATCCTACTCTGATACCACTTGATGGTATGTATCATAGTATTTTCTTTATCTATTTTTCCTCCCTCTTCGTGCAGTCTACATATAGAAAGTGGCTCTGATACCACTTGATGGTGTGTATCAGAGTATTTTATTTATCTACTCTGCCTCCCTCTACCCACAATCTTCAGATAGAAAGTGTCTTTGATACCACTTGGCCCAGACCCCTGAACCTTAGGCCGAGATCCACACAGGATCATTCTTCTTTGGATCCGCAAAATTGAGAGAGTTCTTTAGGGCCCTCACTAGAACCCCAAGAATCCGATCCACAGGTCCTTCAGGAACCTCACCTGTACAAAAAAGCACTAAGTGCGAGCTTCTCCTCCATGTGACCATTATGTTGTGGCTATATCAGGATTTCAGTAATCAGGATTTCACGATGTGACGACCCAAACCCCTGGTCACTCTACTCCCTGAATTCCCAAAATGGCTCAATGTTGAAATGGGCTCAGATCTTTTCTGGACTTCGAGAACCAGGAGTTCACGATGTAGTGACTCCTTCACTCTTTTCGCCTCCTCTACTTGCTAATCCCGAAATCTCGAAATGTTGAAATAGACTCAACGACTTTGGCTCGTGCTATTCCTACGAATTGATTTCGAGGTTTCCTGATTTCGCGAGTCGGGACTTCACATCTCTCGACGCCTAGCCTCTCGACCACTCAGGTCCCAAAATGATGAAATCTACTCGACCACGGCCCACTTATCTAGATTTTAGAATTCGCAATTCCGTGACTCCAGCTGCAGAAAGTTCTTGGTCCTTCGATCTCCCAGACCTTGAAATGCCGAAATACTGAAATCTGATATGGATGCTTCCTCCGATACCACAACCCTACTCCAAAGGCATGTCACATTTCACGACTTCGGAGTTTTCAACCCAGAGTGTCCCAACTCCTTGTCATTGGAATTGTCGAAATGCCAAATTCTGAAATGAAGGCCACACCAAAGGGTTTCAATGGCTCCTGATATTTTCAGGATTTCTCGAACTGGGAGTTTTCAATGCAGTGACCCCAAAATAAAAACCTCCTCTACTTCCTAAAACCTAAAATGTCAGAATGCCGAAAAGACACTCAGCCTTAATCTTATCACAGATCTGTGAGATCCAATGATCCACAGGATTTTCGACACTTCTCCATGAAGAGTTCCCACTGTCCATTTTAGCTCCTCTCTTGTGCGATCTCTTAGAGGTTAAACTCTATGTGCCTTCCTCCAGATCCAACAACTATCGGTCCTTTGCACTAGATCTGATGGCCCAGATTTGTTTCTCTTCCTTGTGTTTTCACCCCTTGTTGTCTGGACGTGAAACTTCGACGGTCCATATCTAGTCTCTCCAGTGGATCTAATGGCAGCTCTGCTCTACCTTGAGCATTCCCTTATTCCTTTTCCTTGGAAGATTTTCAAAGTTTCAAAGGCCTCGACCTTTGCTTCCTCTTCGAGCTCGATTCCTTTGGATATCGTCTGCGTTCTAGGAACACTATCCCTCCTGAGCTTCATCGATTGTGAAACCTCGAAGGGTTTCTCAAGCTTCTACTTACTCTGCTGATACTCAGTGCACTAAGGTACTATCCTTTCTGAGCTTCTCAAACTTTGAACCCTCCAAAGGGTTTTCTTGGCCTCTGCGACTCCTTGCAGGGTCCTTGCACACAACTATGCTATCTATCCCGAACTTTGCATGCTCGAACCTCTAAGGGATTCACCCTTTTACATCCTCAAAGGGAAATCTGGTGTCCTCCTGACGATCTTATGATCAATCCCTCCTTGTTGAGCTTAACAAAGTATTTAGTAACTCTATAAGTGTCTCTCCTTGACACTTCTCTTCTCTCTGAACTCGAAAGAGTTCCTTTTGTTCACCCTTGCACCAACTCAATGCCCACCTGGAAGGGTTCTCCAGAACCCTCAGTGATTCTGTCTTCTCTCTTTTTGAAATTGAAATAGAGTTCTCCTATGCACTCTATACACTTTCTCAATGAACTCCTGATAGAGCTCTCACAGAACCTTTAGTGAGTCTGTCTTCCTACTCAACTCGGAACAAAGTTCCTTCCTCAATGCATCATGTGCATCTTCTCCATGCCCTCCTGGTAGAGCCTTTACGGAATTCTCAACAATTCTACTTCTTCCCTCTCTCTGTGCTCTCCTCTGCACAGTTCTTCTGTCAGGGTGTTCAACAACCATGAGGATTATTCCTTGAGTTAATGACTTCAGCTCGTGCGCCCTCCTAACACGTCTCTGTCTGAAATTCCGTAGAATTTAGAAGTGCACTCCTTGCACTAGCATATAGAACCCGTAGTGTTTTGTCATGCAACCTCTTGCATGAAGCCTCAAATAACCCAAACCTAAAATCAAAGAACTCACATATAAGAAATATATCTATCCCTGCATATGGAACTTAACATACATCTACAACATATCATAAACACATAAAGACATTCATCAACATACATAGAATAACATGCAGGAAAAAATTCTCTGTTTGTATTAACATGAGATGCCTTTTTTACAATATGAGCTCGGACTGCAATAGAGTCTTGGCTCTCCTCTCCTATCTCTCTATTCTCTCTATGCCTCTTCTCTGCCTTCTAAATCTCTATCCTCTCTTCCCTTCCTATCTGACTAACTGAAAAACAAAAGAAGATATTTTTACAAAAGGGGGCTCCTCGAGTGCTTCCCTCCATCCTCACCAACTCTCATTAATTTTACATTCAATTTCATTGAATTGTTGTCTAGTCTGAATCAGATCTAGATCTCGGACTTACAACCAAATAAGGCGCCCTTTATCTAAAGCCTATGCACATGCATAGCTTTTGGCTCTACCATCCTTACAACCATTAAATACATTTTCAAAATTCGAAATTGGAAAGTGAGAGGGTTGCGCCTCTCCTCTCCATTGAACACACACTTTGATGTGTTGGTTGGCTGGCGCGTAGCTGGCTTGGAGCGATGCTCCTGCATCAGAAAGGCATAAAGAAGTTTTAGATTCTTATAAAAAATCACTTGATAATAAATACAAAAAAAACATTGGTAGGAAAGTACAAGGCATACAAAAACCAGTCTCAGTTAGGAATATTTCAACAATGAAATTTGAGAAATGAATGAGAAAAGATTGTCATATTTATGATATCCAAGTGACAAATCTGTTGGAAAAAGAAAATAAACCTAGCTTAGAAGAGTTTGTCATCTTGCATGATTTTAGAGATGTTTTTGTTGATGATATACCTGAATTTCCCCCAAGGAGAGAGATAGAATTTCCTATTTATCTGCTTCCGGGTTGAGCTCCTATATCTAAGGCGTCCTACTGAATGAGTTTACCCAAATTAACAGAATTAAAGATTCAACTACAAGAATTGTTGGACAAGGAATACATCTGACCAAGTGTCTTACCATGGGGAGCACCATTCCAAGACAAAACTCTAAGATTATTCATTGATTATAGACAGTTAAACAAAATGACTGTTAAGAACAAATATCCCTTACCTAGAATCAATGATCTGTTCGATCAAGTAGGTGGGGAAAAGAGTTTTTCTAAATTGGATTTAAAATCTGGTTATCAGCAGGTTAAAATAAAATATGAGAACATAAGTAAAACAACATTCAGAACAAGATATGGGCATTACGAGTTTTTCGTTATATCGTTTGGTCTCACTAACGCACCAAAAACATTTATGTGTTTAATGAACAACATTTTCAGTCAGTACTTGGTTAAGTTTTTTTTGGTATTTCTTGAAGATGTCCTAGTGTATTCTAAAACAAAAGAACATGAAGAACATCTAAGGATAGTACTGCAAACATTAAGACAACACAAACTGTATGCTAAATTCAACAAGTGTGACTTTTATCAAAAGAAAACACAGTACCTAATACATGTAATATCTGAAGAAGGTATTGCAGTCAACACAGAGAAAATAAGAGCCATCATGGAATGGTTGATCCCTAAGGATGTAGTGGACATCCAGTAATTCATGGGAATCACCAGATATTACCGTGGATTTATAGAGAGATTCTCCAAGATTGCATACCCTATCACATCTTTACAAAAGAAGGGAACCAAGTTTAATTTGTCACAGAAATGTCAGGACAATTTTAATAAGTTAAAGGAATTGTTAAAAAATGCACCCATTTTAAAGGTAGAAGACACGGATAAATACTTCACAGTATGTGTATATGCGAGTAAAGAAGGTTTGGGAAGCATCCTAACTGAAGAAGGGCACATTATTTTCTATGAATCAGGAAAACTAAAAGAGCATGAAGGAAACTACACCACTCATGACTTCGAATTAGTATTTTTCACCCATGATTTAAAGATTTGGAGACACTATATAATGGGTAGAAAACTTTTGTTGTTGACTGATAATAGTTGTGTGAAATTTTTTTTTATTCAACTAGACCTTAATGCAAGGCAGGCAAGAGGGATGGCCTTCTTCAGCGAATTCGACTCCGAGGTAAGACCCATCAAGGGTAAGGAAAACAAGGTGGCATATGATTTAAGTTGAAGAGTTTGTGGGTTGTTTGAAATGAACATTAGCAGGGTTGAAAGTGACTTTGAGAAAAGGATAAAGGATGCAAGTAATAATGATGAAAATTACATTAAAACAGTGGCATATTTATGAAATAATGAAGAAAATTTAGACAGAACATATATGATTTTGGACAAAAATGGTCTACTAAGATTCAAAAATAGATTCTACATACTAGATTCTGTTGAATTAAAGTTAATAGTTTTGGACGAAGTACACAAGAAACCATATTTCGGGCATCCAGGATACCAGAAAATGATAATAACACTAAGGAAGTTATTTTATTGGCCTAATATGAAGGGAGAATTAGAAAAATACCTATCTAAGTGCCAAGATTGACAAAAAGTGAAAGTTGAACACCAGCACCTAGTCGGCCTGTTGCAACCTCTACCTGTATCAGAATAGAAATGGGAGACTATATCACTGGATTTTATCACAAGTTTTCCTAGAACTCAAAAACATAATCATTAAATTATGGTTGTAATTGATAATCTTAGTAAGTTTGCACACTTTATTCCTGTAAAGTCTACTCTTAAAGCTATTAACATCGTTGAACTATTCATGAAATAAATTTTTAGATTGCATGGTATTCCTAAAATGGTGATTTCAGATAGAGACGTAAAGTTCACATCTACATTTTGGAAGGAATTGTTTGGAGGGTTAAATACTAACCTAAATTTCAGCACAAGCTACCATCCACAAATGGATGGGAAGATCGAATGAACAAAAAAAATCGTCGAAGATATGCTATGAATATACATAACGATGAAAGAAAGTAATTGGGAAGACTACCTCTACTTGGTGGAATTTGCATACAACAATGGTTAGAAGAAATTGACTAAGATGAGCCCCTTCGAAGTACTGTAGGGCATAAAGTGTACAAATTCGATTAGCTAGGATAATTCAGTTGACAGACTCATGGTGGGACAAAAAATTCTCCAAGAAAAGGAGAGTTCGGTAAGAAAAGTACAACAAAATTTAAAAGAAGCACAGGACAGACAGAAAAGTTATGCAGACCTGAAAAGAAGAAACGAGGAATTCCAAATGGGAGACCCTGTTTATTTAAAAGTCAAATCCAAAAGAAGTTCACTAAATCCAGGGATGATTTTAGGGGCTAAATTTCGCTCATGGGCTAATTCTCCATGGTTTTTCCAAAAATGAGATTCGTTATTTTAAAAATGATTCGCCCAAATTCTATAGGATAAAATTATTTTACCTTAAAAATTGCCAAAATTTTATAAAAACTATATAAAATCCTTAGAAATTTGAATATTTTTACAAAAATATCGCCAATTATTTACAGTTGGCATATGAAGGATTAGTAATATTTGCCAAGGTTTCTACATTTTAAAATAAATTTCCATCCTTAAACTCATCCCTGACTAAAGCTAGGAAATTTTTCCAAGTTGGCGCCCAGGTTTTCTGGCCATTTCTATATCTTAGTTCGAATTGGACTCGTGGCATATGAACTTGCACTTCCTGCAAATCTGAAAATTCATAATGTTTTTCATGTTTCTTTGTTAAAAAATTATGTTCATGATCCTACTCACATGATTGATTGGAACATGGTGTAGGTGGAGCCAGAAGGCGAGTTCCAAAAGGAACCTCTGCGCATTCTGGCCATGAGAGAAATAACACTACGGAACAAAGACATCGCCTAGGTAAAAGTGCAATAGAAGCAATTTAGTCCTGAGGAGGCCACTTGGGAATTGGAGGGAGATTTGCATAAATCTCATCCAACCTTGTTTCGAGAAAAGAACGAACACTAAGGACACTGTTGTACTGAAGGGGGAAAGGGTGTAACATCCCCCAAAATAAATTATTATTGAAGTTTGAAAAACACTGAGCAATTTATTTTCGCTTTTGGTAAATTATTTCCATTTATGGGAATTACAAATTTCAAATTTATTTAATTTTAATTTATCATTATGACTGTTGGGAAAAGATTTGATTTTCCCAACCAACTCTTTGACTATGACACTTGTAAGAAAAAAAATATTTTTATATTTATTGCTGAGAGACAAATGGAACTGTCAGGTTGAAATAAGCTCAACATGACTCCATGAGTGAGGAACATGTTGGAACTGCCTTAGGGATGAATGTTACAAGTGGAAAATCAGAAATTTTTCCATTGGTAGCCCCTGAAAATCAGGGATTTGTAAAGATGAAAAAATTCTCAAGGAGGAAAATAACTAGGCACAAGATGCTTTTGCATATATAGAATATGGGAGGAGGCATAACATTGCCTAGTATGATGGGGAAAAATAATATCACTTGTTGTTATGATAACTAATTTCTTAGTGTGAGGCGAGGATAAGATCTTTCTAAAACTAAAGAAGGACTATAGCTAAGGAGGAGTTATGGAGTTCTCCCTCATGGATTCATGGTTAGGCTAGGGGGTGAATGGAGCAAGTAGATTGGTTGTTATGTTCTTTGTTTCGATGGAACTTGGTTGTTCCATTTGTGGTATTGGCATTTTGTTCAGATATGTACTCCTATATTTTGTTTTTTTGAATTGTTTTACTGGAAAGTGACTAATAAGAATAAAGAAAATTATAGGATGAGTCCTTGGAATTTTGATTTTTATAATGAATAAAGTAATATGGCTACTGTGTGTTAGTTGTTGTAGATACAGTTTGATTTATTAACCACTAAAGAAATGAAAGCTACTATGTGATAGTTATGGTAGGTACATGATATATATTTGTAAGTTAGATGAAATGGAATCATTATTGGGCTATTTTAATCCCTTCCAGACATGTGAACACATATATACAGATGTTCAGTTTCAAGTAACATTAGGCTGTACAAATGTTAAATGAAATTCTGGAAGTGAACTTCAGATTTAAATATATATCTAGGCATTTTGTTGTAGGTTAAATACACAGGGTTGTATTAGATACTTAAGAATATCAGACCATGCAAATGAAAAAATGATACTTAAAATGAATATCCATATATGATAGGAATATATATATATATATATATATATAGTTGTTGTGCAAAATTTTCAGAACTACTTAAACATCTAAGTACTCAAATGACAAGATTATCAATGCTTGGACACATGAGAAAAATTGAGTTAATCTTCCTTTATTATGACTATGCCAATGGTATAAAATTGTATAGTTCAGTTATTCCACAAACGAAGTTATTTTGTTTTGATATACAATAACGTAGGAGAAAGCGCTTAGTGAATTAAAATACATAAAATATGTTCCATCTTCCAGAATTGGACAAGTAATTAAATGATTATTAAAACTCTACAAAAACACTATGATTCATAACTATTAAACAGTGAGATCTTATTTCAATATGGGGTTTCCCTTCTTGTTCATTCTTTAACGGTTACATATATAAATAACCAGTTGTCTATAGGAGCCTGCAATAAATTTTTCGACGATGATAACATTCTAGGGAAGAATTGTATCATTTCTTTGGAACCTAGAGTACATTCTTCAGCATTGTAAATTAGAACCCGAATACCTTTTCTTGCGCATGGCACTGTCTTGAATAAAGATTCTTCGAATGTCAGAATTTCTGCAAGGAAATCACCAAATTATAATTAGTAATAGCATATTGTTCAACACAAGTTAATAATGCAATATAGAATAATTACTAGAGTGAATAATGAAATGAAATTTATCGCATATCTAATTTATGAACTTTAATTAACTCACAAATTTGGGAAAATTGAAGACTTTCTTCCATTCGCGTCATTGTTGAAAACCATCCACAGGCCCGAAGGGGTGAAGTGGACCAAATATTGCCTACTGGGTACCCTCGCAACAAACATGGGTCCCACCATTAGATTGCGGTAATAAAATCTTTAAGCATAAATATTATAAGGAAATAAAACTAAGCATTATTAAACAAGAATTATAAATAACGGACCAAATAAAATGCGCCCCATGAAAATTACACGAATTCGGATCACAAAATGATGCTACAAGATTTGTACCCTCCTAACTTTAAAAAATTTAAATTACAGGTTGATGACAAAGAATCACAATATCATAACAGAGTCTTGGGTACCTATATCTTTGTCCCTTCCTTGTTACGGACGAGGTGAAATTAGACATGTTAACTACCGTATTTCCGAACGGAGAGTAAGGTCAAATATTTTAAAAGTTATTAAGTTGTGAAATAATATTACATGGTAAACATATTAACCTTGTATCTATGCATGTACAGGCATGACTAGGGTAATTATACTAATTTTGTTTGAAGAAAAATCTTGAAAAATAATAAATAAATCCAAACTGTAACTACGGGGATGTATTTGCGACTCCACATCTTTAAATCCAAGAATGTTGGATTTCCACAGTGATTCAAGAAGCCCATAACTCAAAAGACTAGTACTAAATCGAATGGAGTATTAATTAAGTATCCATACTTACAAAGAATGCAGTAGGTGAATGAATAATTTAAATGTGTGAGTTTAAGTAAAAAAAAATCAGGACCTGGTCTTGATATAAACCCTCACGAATGGAAAAAATTTATTAGAGAAAAATACACAGAGATCATTGTTATACATATTTCTCTACAAGAAAATGACTATTGAATTCCTTTGGGGTTGTGGTAATCAGTCTTTAATCCTGAAAGATCTCAACGACATGTTACCATGAGTAATTTCACTAAATTACAGGCATGTCTTATTAAAGAGGTGACTTAGGACTAAACCTAATAAGATTTTCAAAATTTCCCGAGTTAAGAAAACTAAAAGGAAACTGTCGACACAAAATGGCTTACAAACAATGAAACCTTGTAGTAGCGAACGGTTACCCTCCCGGGATAGACAAAACCATAAGCAACCACGAGTTAGGATTTTGGTTTTGTCATGCAAAACATGGATAGTATTACTCTGAAAGCTTAAAGAGCAGAAAGGACGAATACCCAATCAACAAACTTCATAAAATAATTTCAGAGACAATCCCAAAATACATGAATGACCTTTCCTACATCCTACTATAACTCAGCAAAGGATTTTTTGCCTAACATACATGGTAAAGGAGTGACCCCCACTGGACGTGTAATTCCTTTGTGCCTCAAATGAATAGGAAACCTCCTCATCATTGGGGTTACACACATAGTAAAGTTACAAAAATTTTGTAGAGCAATTCTTTCTGAAATTACATGGCACAAGGGAAAAGAATGACCAATAACCTCAGAAAACCCTCTGCCTAATAGACTAATGGTGAGAGTTACAAATTGTACCTAGACCACGTGATTAGGACGAGGTGGCAGAAACACAATGGGAATGGAGGTTGAGTGATGGGCCAAAGGAGTATGCCATAGGACATATTAAATATCACAAGCAGAGATATTTAAGTCACAACAATTATAACTTTGCATTTTTCTTATCAACATTCACAGTGAAGGGGGATGATAGTCCAGTTAGGGTTATAGTTTAGTTTCCTGATCGTCTGACCATGTTTTGACTCTTACATATTGTATTGTTAACTCTTATACAAAAATTGGTTATCATGGGGTCGTTAAATAACAAGGAACAAATAGTGTGTGCCAATTGTGAGTCATAACGCCTATGCACACTTGTGTCTTATTAATAATTACTATGTGTAATAGGGACACTTTCGCATGGGATCTATAGTGTGAACGAATAAATTTCCCTAATGTTCGTTAAATATACACATAAAAATATTTCAAGATATGTCCTATGGGTTGTGCGAGTAGGATGGAAGTTATAAGGTGTATGTATATAACTTCTTTATGCAAGTAGAATGGAAGCTCTAAGGTATATAAATAATTGTGTCATACAAGTAGAATTAAGTTCCCAAGTGAAATAACTGTTAGTTATTAGGTTACTCTTCCACCATTTTGTTAAGGATAGGGTTGATTTAGTCATAGATAAATATATATAAGTAACTTGCACCTGTAACAAGAAATGGTAAGTGTAAGTTATGGAATACAAAAGAAGCAATGATATTATTCTGTAGTATAGTTAATGAATGTCTGAAATATTTGAAGACCAATGATCAAATCTAAGAACCCTAATTAAAATTGCTTTTATTGGTAAATTTGGGGAACATTACACTTCATATTGAGTCTACATCCCTTTATCCTTTTAAGTCTGAACAGATTGGTCAAACCCCAAGCTCTTCCCTACATGATTGAGGAACTCATTGTCTCTCTTATATGATCTTTCCTTTCGTGGAGGATTGAAGTGGTGGAGGCACAGCTAGAAGGGACTTAGTTTCTCGGTTTCGAACTGTGATGACATGTAAGTTTGAAATTCATTCACTTATGTTGATTACATTTTAATATAAATACTCTTTTCTCATCCAATTAATATCTTGCAAATATTTGAATTGTTATTCCATGAGAATATTTCTTATGAATGTTGGTGTATTATGCTATTAAATGCGCTAACATTTTATATTAGCACGATATGATTGTGTTTTTTGGTTATTGAGGACAAGTTGCAGGTGTATTTCTTTGAGTCAAGTGCTCAATGGTGAGCTTCATCGAACATTTGGATGAGGTAGGCTCTTTATCTTATCTGGTTAGCATATTTGGTTATATAACATACCTGATATTAGAGTTGATTTCTATAGTCATTTCCATATGTTGTTGTTACCCCTAGACATCGAGAGATTTTCCTTGTAATAGAATTGGCAACCATAATTGGGATAGAATATTATTTTTGGGGTTTGGAGTGTTTTTCTCCTCTGATTTCTCTCATTTATATTGAGTTTCTTTTTGTATGTCTGCTTGACAACCTCTGTTGATTCCAAGTCTGAGTTTATTAGACTTCTTTTTAGCATGGTTGTGTTTTCACACATACACGCGGGTTTTTACCTGAAAATCGCGTACATACGCATGTTGTCCTTCTGTAAGAGGCTTATATATGGGATTTCTCCTGAAGAGTCATGTAGATCATCTGTTTCTACTTGGTTGATTGGTTTGATTATTGCTTGATAAGTTTTGATGGTTCTTGAGTCTTCTTGGGTCTTTGTCATGACTGTTAAGTGTTTGTGGAATGATGGGAAACCTTTATTTCATTGAATATTTGGGAAGTTCCTTTCTCATCATCCTTTTCATTTGATTTTCCTTGCATCTTGGGCTGGTTGTTTTCTTCTTGATATCCTATTTGGTTTTTCTCTTTTTAGATATGGTAGAATTTTTATATCAAGTTGTTACTGAGTCCTTGCATTTTTATTCTTTTATATTGAAAATACAAAAATATTAGGCATTTTGCATTGATGGCATTTGATCTTTTAGGTCCTTATAATTTATCTTAGTACAGGTATGGAAAGATTGCATCTTGTTTGGAATTGTTGAACTAAATTGAAAATTGCATTTTGAAAATCATATCATTTATTGGGAATTGAAGTTAGAACTTTGCATTGTATTCATATTCATTTATTTTACTTGCTGATTCATAACATCATTAGTTTCATGACAACATATTTTTTGAGTAATAAAGGTCACTAAAAATTGATTAGAAACAATTTTATTTTCTAGGGTGCACAAAATAACTTAAGATTTAGAGCCTTGGAATAGGATTTTGTGAGTAAAATTCTCCAAGGCTATTAAATCAACATATGTGTCTGAATGAGGGAGTAGTGAAATACATTGGATAATTGGTGACATCAGGAGGCTCCACTTACACCAAAGTTAAGCACACAATCACGTAAGGTTATTTGAGGGGATATCCCCCCAATACCTTCTTAGCGTCTGATATATTTTTGGGGATCTATTTGTATATGGGGAACTTGCTAGTACCCTTACCTATGTGAGAGGCAGTTCTTTTGAGGTTTCGAGCTTTGTTACCCTACCCATACTATGGATCTGACTTACGACTGCACATTTTTTATATCATGGTTTCCTAGTTTCTTGAAATAGATACCACACAAGTTACTTGTAGGGGTTATTCTAGAGCTACGCTAGGTCAGATAATTGTCGGACAATACACAACCTTTATGGAGGATTACCTCTTTGGGGGGATCTAACAGAATGGTTGTTAAGCCCATGAGGACCTTATAACTAATTTTGATACCTTCGGTATTCACGAGGGAGTCTCATGGTCCTTAGGTGAGGCATACCTACTTTAGAGAGGGAGGCCCCTTTTATCCACTTTATCCTATTTGTGTGCATATTTTGCGCAAACCCATCCCCCTTCCCATTGGAATTTCGAGGTTGCACGACCTCCTGGTCTAGGGTCATTCAAGTCACTTAACCAAATAGTTCATCGGGTTACTCATGGAACAAATTAACTTGACACATGTCCTTTGTCTTCTCGGTGTAGGTTATGTGGCACCCACAGACCCTCTCCTTATTAACATCAATAGATTTTAGGTCTATGTTCTAGTTTCCTCCTTGATATGACCACATACTTCAACCATGGGCCAGCTCCCTTCGCGCTTCCATGTTTCGTAAATTTTGCGAACTACTCACTCCCCTTTTTCCTGATTCTGAATTGGTGAGTTCTCAGGGACCATATATACGATCCACGTTCCTCTCACGATCAACAAATGTAATCAAATCGCAAGTTCGGACTTCGTGAGTCCTTCCTTCTCCCAAATATTCTTTTCTGACTTGTGAATCAGTGAAGTGTTGATCCCAATTCCACGTTTCATATCCCTGTAGACGATTTCTAACATTCATCTACAATTCCAATGCATACAAATGACATTCATAACAAAACATCCATTACACAGAATATGAAAACAGGAAAAACTGTCATTTTCTATTAATGCTAGAAAGTCAAATTACAATAGTGGAGTTCGAGATACAATTCAGTCTGGACTCTCTGTGTTTCTCTCCTCACTAAATTTGTCTTAGATAACCTCCTACAACCTTCTATAGCCCAACCTCTAATTTGCAACAATTACAAATATTTATACAAGAGGGGCTCAACGAGCTTCCCTTGCAAGATAAACTAGTGGTGCCAAATCACCATTGAAAACGCCTGTCTAATGGGAAAATTACAATCATGGAAATTTGTTCTAAATCAGATGCATATCCCTCCTGCTGTCAACCACTTAATGGTGCCCTTATATCCAGCTTGTACGAAGGCACAACTTGGCTCTTCCAGCTTTTCATCATTAAATGCCTGGATCACACTTTTGATTCTTGAGAAAAAATGAGAGGGAGGAGACTCTCCCTTCCTTTAATGTGCAACATATGTGCTAATTGACTGACATGTGATGAGGTGGAGCAATTATCTTACATCATACTCTACGACTACGGAAATCATGAGCTCCTACTCATGAGATTTCCCACATGGTTGAAATCCTCCTAGATCCCAAACTTTCTCCTGGAGTTGTCTATCAGCTCCTCTGCTTCGTTGCTTCTGCTCCTGCATATACCTTGTCTCTCCTGTAGGATTCCTTCTATTCAAATTCTCCTTGTTGAGCGCTTCTTGCCAATATCAACATCAACTTCCTTATCTCCTCAACCACCTCATCGAGATGCTCCATCGACTGGCTTTCCTTTTGAAGACTAGCTTGCTGCACTTCCTCCTTTCCCATGGGTAAATCATATTGATCTCCCAAGTTATATTATTCATCTCTTGTGGAATTGACTCAACACTCTGTTGAAACTTCCACTCCTATAGTCTTCTCATCACTAGGATTCTGCTTAACTTCCTCTTCTGACAGAATGAATACTGTCAATTATTCGGCTGGTTCCATTCCGTCTCCCTCCAATTGCAACTCATGTTGGTATGATCCTCCATAAGCTTCCAAATTAGCCTGTTGGATGTGCATGCCTTGCACTATCACCCTTATTTATAGGGCTCTCAATTCCTCACACAGATCAATAAATTCTATGATGTCTCCCTCCTCTTCCGTTGCAGACTTCAGTGGTGTAGTCATCTTCTGTTCATCTTCCTCAATGAAAATTCTGAGCAATTCTATGGAACACTCTTCTCCTTTTGTTGGGACAAAATTCAGTATTTTATCCTCCTCCTTCATGATAGTCTCAACTTGTTGTCCTTCTGCTACATTCACAACATATGTGCTAGCCTCTCCTCGACCGTTTGGTAGGAATATCTTGACTCCTCCAATGATTGGAACGGTCCTCTGATCGTTCTCCTTGATGGTGGAAGTTTTCAACTTCTCATCATATTCATTCACACAGTTCACAGTTCCGTGGGAATCTCCATCTGCATGAGGTATTTCTTCTATCTCCTCTTTATCTTTCAACAACCTCTGATGTGAACTCTCAGTTGAGCTCATTCCTCCTCCCTTGCCCACTTGGAAATATGGGATTTCTCTTCTGGCCACCTGGTAGTTCACGAGATCCACTGATCACTTCTCAATGCCCACCTAGAAACCTACAAAACCTTTTCCAGATCTCTTTCCCTTGTCACTAATATTTTCAGCATACCTCAACAACCTTTTTAAAATTTGTTGTTTCCCTCTGGCCAACAAATTTCGAACTGGCCATGTAGTTTTCCTCTTCAAAGGCCATTCGCACCTCCAATGCGCCTTTTCCTCCTGCTGCATTTTGAATGCTAGCTTCTCCATCCCATATTTTCTTTTTTGCGGAAAGACTCTCCCTTGACCGTGTTCATGACTTCCAATGACCATATTTCTTCACTTACAACCCACCTAGTTGTTTACCATCTGTTACACACCTTGCAACAAACTCAACAAAATATCGCTCTTTGTATCCCTTGCCTACAGAAATCAATTATGTATTAGCTCTGATATCTCCTTTTCCTATGATCTATAGAAAAAATCCAGCTCTCATACCACTTGGCGCAAACCTCGCCCCTTCCCTTTGGAATTCAAGGCTGAGCGACATCTCGGTCTAGGATCGTTCAAGTCACCGAACCGAATAGTTTGTCAAGTTCCTCATGGAACTACTTAACTTGACACATTCCCTTTGTCTTCTTCATGCAGGTTATGTGGCACTTGCAAACCCTCTCCTTCTTAATGTTAGCAGATTCTAGCTCTCTGTGTTAGGCTTCATCCTTCATATGAAAACCGACTTTGACCATTGACCAGCTCCGTTTGTGCTTCCATGCTTCAGAACTTTCACAAACTACTCACTCCCCTTTTTCTTGATTCTAAATCGAAAAATTATTCAGGACGAGATCTACGGTCCACGTTCCTCTCACTATCAATGACTCTGATCAACTCGTGAGTTATGACTTCATGAGTCCTTCCTTCTCGTGACTCTTCTTTTCCGACTTTTGAATCAACGAAGTATCTATCCCAACTCCACATGTCCTATCCCACTGGACAACCGAGATTACTTCGGTTGTCATCTCTTCAAATATTCTCCTCTTGACTTTTCTCGAAGGGTTCTTCCTCCGAACTATGTGGATCTCTGCTAGTGTATCTTGGATCCAACGGTCCAAAATCTCTTTGCGACTTGCGACTTCATGAAGATCTTTGTTTTGACCCAAAAAACCTCCTAAAGTTCCTTCTCCTGAACTTCTGCCATTTGTCTCTCCCAACAATGGATAATTTCACTATCTTTAGGACTTCATTGTGTCCTTGAACCCTTTTTCACACTTAGCGCAAATTCTTTATTTCGAGACTTAGGATATTCTTGAACTCCTTCTGCACTTCTTACAAATTTCTACGCAGACTCTCTTGTGACTTTTCTCGGCTTGAAAATATTCAAAGTTCATCATTCCTCTGTGAACTCCCTCGTGCCCTCCTGGTAGTTTCTTGCTCTTCCCCTTGAGCTTGTAAGATGGAATCACAATATATTTTGTGCACTCCTTTCGCTCATCTCCGTTCTTCGAAAGCTTCTCCCTTAGGTTATGAAAGAGTTCAATAAATCTCCTTTCCCTTGTCTATGCACTCTAGCAAAGCCTTCCTTCCTCAGAATGTTCAACAATTTTGGGATTCTGTTAAGGTTTCCAACACTCCCAACATTGTTTCTTTTGCATGCTCTTGTACTTGCTTTATGCCCTCCTGGAAGAGTGTTTCAGAGTGTTCAACAACTCTAAGCTATGCTTCCTCCTACACAGTATTTCTTTCCAAGGTACTTAACCACATTGAAATTACCCCCTGATTCTGTGAATTAACCTGATATTCCCTCCCGAAAGTCTCTCTTCTGACTCCACCGAGTTCAAGCATGCACTCCTTGCATCGGCTAACAAAGTTTCCTCTCTTCATCACACACTCCTTTCACTTAGCCCATAGAAACATACCTAATCCAACACACTCGAGGATACAAAACTGTATCTCTATCCCTATAGACGATTTCTTATATTCATCTACAATTCCAATGCATACAATTGACATTCATAACACAACATCCATTACATAGAATTTGAAAACAGGAAAATTTTTCATTTTCGATTAATGGTAGAATGTCAAATTACAATATTGGAGTCTGAGATACAAATGAATCCCTACTCTTTGTGTTTCTCTCATGGATAAATCTATCTTAGCTAACCTCCTACAACCTCCTATAGCCAAACCTCTACTTTGCAAAAATTACAAAGATTTATACAAGAGGGGCTTGATGAGCTTCCCTCGCAAGCTAAACTAGTGGTGTCAAATCACCATTCAAAATGCATGTCTAATGGGAAAATTACAATGATGGAAATTTGCTCCAAATCGGATGTAGATCCCTCCTATCGTCAACCACTTAATGGGGACCTTATCTCCAGCTTGTGCGAAGGCGCTAGTTGGCTATTCTAACTTGTCATCATTAAATGCCTCGATCATGCTTTTTATTCTCGAGGCAAAATGAGAGGGCGATATCTCTCCCTTCCCTGAATGCACACCATGTGTGCTAATTGAATGGTGTGTGTTGAGGTGGAGCGATGCTCCTGCATCAATATTGTCCTTTTGTTTTATTTTTTGTGTGCTCTTTGATTACTAGTTGACCTTAAGATTTGTTTTTTATATGTCCAGTCTTGAGTCATCATGGAGACAGACTAGCTTCCCCTCAGGTCTCGTTGCTTCTTAAAGTTACCACCACATTTTGAGTCTTTTCCTGCTAAAAGGAGTAAAGTTATCAAATGTGGTACACACACCTCCACTTACTATACTTGTGATCATACAAGGATTAGTATTGAATCGAGTCAAAAATATTCTGGGAGTCCTTTGACTCCTTTGAAATTTTAATTTATGTTTTTTTTTTAACTTGGCTTTAGTATGATGAACATGTACATACAAATCCTTCATAGAGATTTTAAAAATGTGATGTAAGGGAAACAAGTCAATTAGTGAAGTATATCAAGAGGTACACCATATCTTGGTGATTGTTTTTCAAATTTTCTAATTTCTATTAAATATAATGCAAAGTATTAAAAACTTAGTTTAAGGTTTGAGTTGTATTTCTTTTTACTTAGAAAGTCTAAAACTCTTTTTGTACTTGTTCAAGGTAAACATATTTTGTTGATTGGAAATCAAATTATTTTGAATGTTTTATGCTTGCCAATAACTATAATTGTTTTTCAACATTAATGTTTAGAATCCTCTTATTAATTATTTGAAAAATTTAACTATCTACTATTTTATTATTTACGTGTTTTACATAATTGACATTTCCATGTTTAGAATTCTCTGATTAATTATTTGAAAAATTTAACTATCTACTATTTTATTATTTACATGCTTTACATAATTGATATTTCCACACCCTATTTGTACAATCCTTCTAACCTCCCTTTTTCATTTAACAATATATGGTATTGGAAACAAACCTAGCTACTTGGTAATGGAATGGCTTTGATAAGTTTAAAGTAAATATCCAACAAGTCTACAATTTGACTCTAAAGTGTTGTAATAGCTACATATGTTTATGAATAACTCCACTATAAATGAAGTTCATCATGCTCCTTAATTATTAAATTTGTTATACATTTTCCCTCCTCTACATTTCATTGGCTCAAATATTTCAACCCAACTAGGCCTATGGGATGTGATAGTGTGTTGTAATTGTAAACTGTTATGATGGGTTACCTTAATCCACCTTTATGTTAACCCAAGAAATAAAACTTTCTGAGGATGTATAGTTTTAATTAAAAAATATAATTTAATAATTTAAATATAATAAAAAAATTCCATGAAAATAAACTCGACAACCAGAAGTATGTAAAGCATAGTTAAAATTAAGAAATATAGATTAATAATTTTGTTATAATGATTGGATCAATGACAACTCCTTTGAACACTTGGCTATTACATAATGGATGACAGAAATGGTTTTCAAGAGAATTGGTGACTCCCGCAGAAGCCGCCGCTATGACATTAACCATGCCGTTGGAAGAGACGTGGATGACATTGGTCGTAAATGGTCACTTCAAAAAATACCACATTTCTATTCAAGTCTTCGCACACGTGATTCTATCACGTTTCCCTTTGTTGTCACTTTTTAATTGATTGAAATTATTCTTAGATTAAACAAACTGTATTAGTATGTTAGTACGAGTAACCAGAATGTAAGTAATAAAAAATAACACTTAACATGAAAGTAAGTAACAAAAGAAAATAACAAATAAATGTATTTAAATTAAATATAAAAGTGTTTGTGTGTTGTATACTTTTCTTTAGGTATATAACTTACTTTAATGTTTTGATTTAACACTAAATAAATGTAACATCAGAATATTAATATTTATTAAAAAAAAAAAACTTATCATTGGTTTGGTTTTCATGTTTATGTAAAGCTTTTTTTTTTTATTATGTTTTAAGTACAATTTCACTTAGTGTAAATATACAAAACATTTTTATTTTATTTTAATTCTCATAAATTGTATTTAGTTAGTTTTTGGAGACATTTATGGAACATGAAGTAAACAGATTATCAAACAGATTGGATAATCTTGAGATAGAACTAGATAACCTTCATAGAATTTAAGATAAACAAAAAATTGAATTTTCTTTCTTGTTGATTGTGGCATATTCCATCCAACTTTTATCCACAAAGGTAGTCCCCACACAAAAATACATTTGTGAATAGAGGTTACTATGTATATTTGAAAATGGACAAATGAAAAAGACAAATGCTATGAGAAAAAGTGAAGATTTCAATGGGATGCCTCCACATAAGC
>ML804792.1:98580-127436 GCA_009831015.1 Picea engelmannii
AGTATGCATCATATGGAAGTGTTGAAAGACACAAGGCTCGGTTAGATGCCAAAGGATTTTCCCAGGTTGAAGGAATTGACTACAATGAAACCTTTTCCCCTGTAGAAAAAATGAATTCCATCCACCTTGTTCGTTTCCTTACTACCTCACATAAATGGGAGGTCCATCAGATGGATGTTAGATCTTCCTTCTTGCACATATATTTGCAAGAAGAAATATACATGGAACAACCTCCTGGCTATGTCCAGAATGACTTGAGCCTTGTTTGTCACCACAAGAAATCTCTTTATAGTCTCAAGCAAGCTCCCCAAGATTGGTATGCGGCTAAAATGGATATCTTTTTTATTGCCACTAGATTCTCTAGATGCCATTCTGATCCTAATGTCTATACCAAGAAAGTAGGAATCCATCTCATAATCCTTGTCCTTTATGTTGATGACCTTATCCTTACTGGTAGTGACTCAAAACTTTTAAACCATGTGAAAACCAGCCTTAAGAAGAAATTTGAAATGACAGACTTAGGTTTTTTGTACTATTTCCTTAGCCTCCAAGTTTTGCAAACCAATAAAGGAATTTTCCTTTCCTAGTCTAAGTATGCATGTGACCTTCTTCATCTCTTTCACATGGATGATTGTAAACCAACCCCTTCTCCCTTCCAGTATGGAGTCAAGATTTCTACCACCTGTACTTCTCCTGAAGTTGATGCCATCGTGTATTGTCAGTTAGTTGGTAGCCTCTTATACTTGACTCATACTCGTCCTGATCTTTCCTTTGTTATTGGTCTTGTTACCAGATATATGCAAACACCCCATGAAAGCTATTGGAAAGCAGCTAAAAGGATACTTCGCTATGTTCATGGTACAATTCAGTTTAGGATACATTACTGTTCAGGGGGGACTCATTTATTGGTTGGTTTCACTGATTTAGATTCAGTCGGTGACCATGATGATCAAAAGTCTACTATAGGTTATGTTTTCAGCCTTTGTTTAGGACCTGTCACTTGGGCCTGTAAGAAACAACAGGATTTTTCACTTTCTTCAGCAGAAGTAGAGTACCAAGCAGTGGTAAATGCAAGTCAATAAACCCTGTGACTTTGACAGATCCTTTCAGAGTTTGGATTCCAGCACTAGCATACGAACAACCTTTTGTGTGACAATTAGAGTGCCATCAAGCTTGCTAAAGACCTAGTTTAATATCAACGTAGAAAACACATCGAGCTACACATGCACTTAATCAGAAAGCTCATTCATGATCAAGTTATTGAAGTGCTCATTTTCCCTACAGAAGATCAAGTTGCAGACATTTTCACAAAGTCTCTTATAGAAGCGAAGTTTTCCAAACTTCAATCTATGTTAGGAGTTCAGAAAGTTGTCAATAAGGGTGGATAGGCTTTAATGACTCCTTCTTTCTCCTATTGTGTCACTATTTTAAATCCTTCAATCCTATCCCAAGTTGTTCTTAAGGGGGGATGTTAGGATATTTAGACACTTAGGAATTAGTAAGATCTACTTGGTCTATTGTGTCGTTAGGTAAAAGTGTGTTTCTTTAGTATGCATTTGTAGTTATGAAATCTGATGGTCACGATATGTTCCCGACATAGAGTGATCTAACAGTTCATACTCTCCTCGATATTAATGACCATTGATCGGTGGCTTAACACCCGATTGGTCCATGATCTCTATTTAAAGAGCGTGGAGGGTCATTTGCCGATGATCGATTATGATAACTCTCTTGTAAAATCTCTCTGTAATATTTTTGTTTGCATTAATAAATTGCTCCAAGTGACTGTGTTGGTTGGGGCCGTGGATGTTTCCCCATAGGGGTTTTACCACGCGAAAACATTGGTGTGTTGATCTTTGATATGGTTATGTGAGTGGTTACTGAAGGTGTTCATCCTCTGTTGGAATACCTGTGTTGTCGAACATTCATTTTTCTAAAGAGTTTGATATATTATAATGAATTCAATGCTACAAAGAAACAAAATTTGTACATATCTTTGATAACATTTGTTTACAAAGAAATATTGTTCGTGTAATGTCCCTCTATTTTAAAATAATTGAATATTTTAATTTTGGTTATTTATGTTGGAGTAGTTTTTGAGAAAAATACTTACAATAAATTTTTATCAAAAATAGTAAATATTTGCAAAAAGAGTAAATCTTTATTCCACGGGAGAGTGAAAATGGATAAAAACCATGACAGTAAATTGTGTTCACAAGGAGAAGTGTAAACCTAATCCTCTAGTTGTGGGATGTGAGGGAACAAGCTAATACAAATTTAGGCCAAGACAATTCTCTAGTGTTAGGGATGAAGCTATAAGTGGGTATGTGTTTAACCTATTTCGGGGAGAAATTAGTTGCATGAGAAAAAGGCAGTCTGTAGTGGCACTCTCAAATAAAAAAGTTGAATAGATAACAACTGATCATGCAAGTAATGAATAAATATGGTTATAGAGATTTTGTTCAAGTATTGGGTTGGCACAATAAGTTGTAAGTATAAATTGCTATAGTGAGAGTGCAATGTTCCTGGAAAGAACTCGACTTATAATTCAGAGACAAAGAATATTGATGTCTAATATCACTTTGTGAGAGACTTGTTGAAGAAAAGAATGTGTTTCTCATGAAGCTGGGAACTTTTATGAATGTTGAAAATTCATTAACAAAATCTATGAGCACCAAGAAGTTCTCTTGGTGTAGAGGATCTATGGGAATTGCTTCCGTATATTGTTGACTATGTAGCCTTGTAACCCTATGTATAGAAATAAAACAACAAGTGGGAGAATGTTAGGTATGTGGTGTATTCTTTTCATGACCAAACCTAGTGTCCACATTGTGGTGGGTGCAGGAGGGGGTGATAGTGGGCAAGCGCCTCAGATTTTTTTTGGCGTTTTTTGCATCCATTTTTAGAATTGTTTCAGCACATGGGTTTTAATGATCTTATTATATATCTCATTAAGGAATTAGGTTTTTTGACTAAAATAGGTCAATGTATTAGGGATTTTGGATTTCGTGTGATTGTATATATATTTTATTATAAAAAATGAAATTATATGATGAATAAAATATTATAGGTGTGACTCTAAATATGTTAATGGTTTTCTTGGTTTGGATTTCTAGGGTAAAATATCTATGTAATGTGTGTGTGTGTGTGTGTGTGTGTCATTGTATATTTCTTATTTTTATTAAGAATTTGTTTGCATTAATTTAGTGTAGAAGGTTACAATGTAGATCGATCCGTCAAAAATTAAATATTGAGTTATATGACTAGCATATAGAAAATTGTTGAAAGTGAGGGAATGTTGGTTGATTGAGTTTGTACCAGTAAATAATTTTCTCTCATGATTTTCAATAAAATAAATACCTATTCTATATGAAAAATAGATCAAATAGATATCCTCCCTACTACCCATTGATTTAAAATCTAGGCCATTGTCCCCTATAATATTTAAACAGATAAATTCCCCATCATCTCAGGTTGATGAGGTATAAAAAATGGTTTGAGAGCATGGGAGAACAAAAATTATTATACAATCTTTCAAATACCAAGGAAATGAATTATGGGAAACAAATTCTCATAGATTACATACATACATATTTTGTGGAATGATTTGGAGGAAATAAACTATCTGCAAAAGTTTCCATAGCCAAGTTCAAGCTCGACTTCATCCTTGTATCCCACATTCATCAATGTAAAAGAGAATGGAAAATGGTCAACTAGAAAAATGAAAGTGTGTGACCCCATATGTTTCCAAGAACGCTATAAGATATACCCTATAAATGGTATAAACTATTTTGAGTTCATACCAAACGGGGTCGTAGAAGTTAGATATTTTATTGAAAAAACAAATCGCAATGAAGTTAGAAAAAGAGGAGAAGTGCAAGTTGACATGGGGTCCAATTAGATTTATTCAACATGTAAAAAACATTATTAAAGTAAACAAGGAGGAAAACAAGAAAAAAATAGAAATACAATAATTTCCTCTCACTTATACCGACCCACATATAATGAGCGCAAGGAGTGTGTGTAAGAGAGCATTTTTTGACTCAAAGCTCAGAAGAGATAGCATGGAACTTTTGTATGCATAGTGTGCATACTAAGAACAAGGAGTGCATGTAGAGGAGAAATTGTTTCAGGTTCAAAATCTCAGGAGATCGAGCACAGACTATGCTAGGAGGGCACCATAAGGTCTTTTGAAAGACACAGAAGGGTTGAGGCCCTTAGAGACTGAGTAAGTTGAAAACTCAGAGAGAACGAGTGCATGTTTGCACGCAGAGTGAAAGTGTGCGCCAGGGTGAAGTCAAAGTCAAATGATGAAAGCTTAGAAGGGATAGCACTTTCCAGAAGTGCAGATGAGGTCCAAGAGATGGAATCATATGAGGAACAAAGGGTGAGGCCTTTGGATACTTAGAAATTATTCTAAGTTAAAGGAAGTCAAAAGCTCAGGAGGGAGAGAGATAGTGGTCGTTGGATCAAAGATTCAGAGAACCAACAACCGTCTGATCAAATCAAGGTGCACGAGCCTTAGCATTTCTCACACACAAGAGAGGGGACTTGCCAAAGTTCTGAAGTCCCAAGACAATTTGGGACAATCTGATCGTCCGAAGTAAATCTCAATTGTCTGATCGTCCAAAGTAAATCTCATGTGTCAGATCGTCTAAAATAGATATGAACCATCATATCTAAATAAAATGTGGCATGAATCTATGGATCCCAGGTAAAGACCCAAAGTAAACATCAATCGTCCAATCTAGAGGGAAGGTGGTATAAATCCGTGGACTCTGGGTAAAGACACAAAGTTAATATCAACTATTTGATTCGAGAGAACTAGATATGAATCATTGTTTTGGAAGAAGAAGATCTCATTTTTCAGCCTCGAAGCATTATCAATGTCATAATATCAATGGTCATGCTCGATTACTGGGCTAGAAAGTGCCAGGACGTAAACATTTTGAGGGCGGGCCATAATCGAAACCATGGTATCAGTAAAGAGGTAGGTGAAAATTGGAGGTAAATTGAGGGGAGGAAAGCGGTTGATCCCAAACCACTCTTGGGTGGGCCCGAAATCATGAATTTACGAAAGGACCTATCCAAAGGTCACATGCGACAAGGGGCTAATGAGAAAAGAACTAGTACTTGAAACCCTATGTAATGTTCCCAAAATTTACAAATAATATATATATATATATATATATTTTAAATAGGGTCAAATAATTATCATTTGTCTAAAAGAATAAAACCATCGAACAATCATAAACTATATGTTAGAAAGGTTCCACTACCTTGTCGGCATCCATAGCTTAATCCTACATCTTCTTGACAAGGAAGCAAGTTACATACACATAACTAAGTGTACATGTTTGTCATGAAAATGTTAACTCTACCTTAGCAATAGAGTGAAGATGACATCCACTACCTAAGGCTTATACCCACATTGGTCCTTTCATTATAATAGAACAAAGTGTTTGTAAATACTATAGGTTTCCTATCCTATTTGCGCAAACCCAAAGTGTAATGATGTAACCCTTTAACAAGACTAATTGTTTGTTATTAAGGTTATGAGTAATTTACACCAGTATTATTGTCAATCGATCACATGGTAACTAACTTGGTCCAAGTGGGATCAAGGGTATAAGTAAGAGATAAATTGTATAACTAGAATAAAACTATGCACATTCTAAACCCTAACTGTTGTGGGCTTATCCTTCATCATAACTCTGATAATAAATAAGGTGGCAGGGTATTGTTGGTTGGTTCAATGACTATACCCATGAAATTTAAGAAGTATTCTATGGCGTAGTCCTTGGCTAGCGCTCAACCTTCATGCCCACTTGTTTTTTCATAACATAGTGCCATAATAGTGATAGGGGTTACCCACTGTGCATCTCGGTGTCCTTCATTTTTCCGAGGACAATTGTTTTCGGCACCTCGCCTACGACTTCCTTAATATGTGGTTTATGTTAAAGACTGAGGAGATTTAGGAAATAAATATCCATGATTGATCCTATCCCTCCATGTCGATTAAGTGATACTTCCCATTGTCTTTAAGGATGTTTAACTTAGGTTTTTCTTACTTACTATTAGGTATAACTTAAAGGAACTCCTTAATTCTGTCAACAGCTCGTAAAGTTAAGAGGAATAGTGAGTTAACATCCCATAATTTCATTTATGGTTAGAGAAGGGAAAACACTTCGGGTCTAAGCGTTCTATGCTATAAATATTATCGACTGAAAACTCTAAATTGCTTGTCACAGTTTTTAACTTATACAGGAAAGAAACTTAATTGTTCTATATTGGTTTAAAATTCCTTCACGAAGATTTTTTTTTTGACTTAAAGTTCCTTTATCAAGATTTTCTGTGTGAATTCATTCTTATGCTCATTATACTTTGGTGTACTCTCTTTGAATCGAATAGTGATTCTGTATGATAAACATATGCTCTATGATGTTGATTAAATTGTTTGAAAGAGTCTGACCTATCATACAATTATGAAAACTGTTAATATAATTTACTTTCTTTATTGGTTATTTCAACTAATGATGGGACCCTTATTTTACCGTGAGGGTACCCATCAGATTATTCAACTTCACTCCTCCCTCTTCTAGGCATTGAATGGATCAAAACTACATTTGGGAGTCAACCTATGATAACTTCAACCTAAGCATTAAACTGTCAAACGATGTCTTTGCTATCTTATGTGATTTAACTCATATGCTAAATTTTGATTGACTACTATCCGACACTAATCATTCATCTCACCTTTCTTTCAAGGCTTACATGGTCTCCACGATGGATTAGAACCACACCCTACTCGTGAAAGGTACTCGGGTTTCAATTTAAAGTTTGGACTTGAAGGCTTTCAGATTTGGGTGCCGACGTTGTTGGTTATAGCTCTAGGTGTTATGTTTATGGCTATTTAGATATGAGCCTGTAGGCATACAGATCTTCTAAAATTTGTTGTTAAGTAAAAGTACCGTTGTCTTTCTGCCATTCCATTATTGTGGTTTGTTTTAATTAGTATATGTATTATGACTGTGTATAAAAATATCCCAGATAACCTCTTGGGGTTTACGAGGGAATAACTAGAATATAAATGACCACACAGTTTAAATAGTGAAAAGTATGTTTGAAGTCCCCTGTGTTAATTGTTGGAATTCGTATGTACAATTTCTTAAACTGTAAGTAAAGTTAGGCAACGCCATGTACAACAATGGTATATATATATATATATATATATATATATATATATATATATATATATATATATATATATACATGTAATTATATGTTCATATGGGTAAATCATCAAGTTGTGTTTGGCACTTGCGTGGTCGGGTATTTCCATTGTTTATTATGGTCTTTCTTATGTAACCTACAAAGATATGTTTGAACCTATATGCATATATCTCAGTCCTAGATTTACTTCATCCACACTATAATAAATCCATAGACCAATTCGTTCAAAATTAAAGGGTGACCTACATAGATAAGTCTGTAACTATATATGAATTTTAAATCTCAATTTTACTTTCAAAATTTTCTTTAATGCCTGCACAGTCTAAATTTTTACTTATAGAATTGAATATATTTAGATACATATGATTCATATATATGGTATGGATTTTAGAATAGGAATGAAAGAATATGTTGTTTAAAATAGATATATCCGCTAACATAATCTCATAATTAAATTTTATTTCCAGCCAAGATACAAAAGTTTATTCAACGCCTATAAATAAACTGTAATATTTGTATCCTATAATTCATCCCATTCCATCAGAATTTACTAAATAGATTGATTCATCTATATTTAAGAAAATACATTCTAACATCTAGTACTTCAAATAACATTTGACCATAGACAGAGTAGATAGATATATATGAATAGTTGTCGAACAACAAATGGAATAGCCAAGTTCCACCTAACGTTAGAACATAAAAACCAATTTACTTGCCCCATTCAACCCCTAGCCTGACCATGAAGCCATGAGGGAGAACTCCAGAACTCCTCCTCAACAATAGTCCTTTAGTTTCAGCAAACTTCTCCTTGCCTCACACTCATAATACAGTGTTCATAACAACAAGAGATAATTTTCCCCAGCATACTAGGCAGTGTCCTTCCTCCTCCCATATGTTATATATTCAAAAGCAATTGTGCCTAGGTCTTTTCCCCTTGGGAATTTTCACAGATTTCCAAATCCCTGATTTTCAGGGTTTGATAATGGACAAATACTTAATTTTCCACTTGTAACATTCAACCCTGAGGTAGTTCCAACATGTTCCCCACTCATGGAGTCATGGTCAGGTGATTATAACCTCAATGTTCCATTTGTCCCTCAACAATAAATATAAAATATTTTGTTTCATACAAGTGTCATAGTCAAATAGTTAGTTGGGTCAAATCAGGTCTATGCCCAACAATCATGATTATCAATTACAATTAACTAAATCCGAAATTCGAAACCACCATAAATGGCAATAATTTTCCAATTTCAAATTTACCAAAAACTGAAATAATTTCACAAGCAATTTCAGAGTTAAAAATAATTTATTTTTGGGGATGTTGCATCCTTTCCCCCTTCAATAAAACACTTTCCTCAATGTCTGTTCCTTTCTTGGAACATGATTGAATGAGAAGTCTCCCTCCAAATCCCAAGTGGCGTCTTCAGGACTAAAGTGATTTCATTTCACTTTTACCTGGGCGACGACTCTATTATGTAGTGCTATTTCTCTCATGTCCAGAATGCATAGAGGTTCCACTTGGAACTCGCCTTCTGGTTCCACTTGCACCGAGCTCTAATCAATCATATGAGTAGGGTCATGAATAGAATTCTTTAACAAAGAAACATGAAATATATTATGAATTTTTAGATTGGGAGGAAGTGCAAGTTGGTATGCTATGGGTCCAATTAGAGCTAAGATATCTAAAGGGACACAAAACCTGGGTGCCAACTTGGCACAGTTCCCTATCTTTAGTAAACATTTTCATGATTTGACTTTTATATAGACGTGATCCCCCACTTGAAATTCCAAGTGTCTTCTTTTCAGGTCCGCGTAACTTTTATGTCCGTCCTGAGCCTCTTTTAAATTTTGCTAAACTTTTCTTACTACATTCTCCATTTTGTGGAGAATTTATAGTCCTACCATGAGTCTGTCCACTCAGTTATCCCATCTAATCAGAGTCATACACCTTTTGTCGTATAGTACCTCGAAGGGGCTCATCTTAGCTGATGATTGGTAACCATTGTCGTGCGCAAATTCCACCAAGTGTAGGTAGTCTTCCCACTTTCCTAGTTTTGTCCTTACGTACATGCGTAACATATCTCCTATTGTTTGGTTTGTTTGTTCAGTTTACACATCCGTTTCTAGATGATAACTGGTGTTGAAATTAAAGTTAGTATTTAACCCTGCAAACAATTCTTTCCAAAAAGTAGATGTAAATTTTATGTCTCTATTTGAAATCACCATTTCAGGAATACCATGCACTCTAAAAATTTATTTCATGAATATTTCAGCGATGTTAATAGATTTAAAAGTAGACTTTACAGGAATAAAGTGTGCAGACTTACTAAGCTTATCAATTACCACCATAATTGAATCATTATGTTTTTGAGTTCTAGGAAAACATGTAATAAGGTCCAGTGATATAGTCTCCCATTTCCATTTTGGCATAGGTAAGGGCCGCAACAGGTCAACTGGATGTTGGTGTTCAACTTTCATCTGCTGACAATATTGAGACTTAGCTACATATTTTTTGGTTTCTCCCTTCATATGGGGCCAATAAAATAACTTCCTTAGTGTTGTTACTATTTTCTGGTATCCTGGATGACCAGAATATGGTTTCTTGTGTACTTTGTCCAAAACTGTTAAGTTTAATTCCGTCAAATCTTGTATGTATATTATGTTTTTAAATCGTAGTAGACCATTTCTGTCCAAACTCAGATCTGTTTTTTCAGAATTTTTTGTATTATTTTGTAATTCTGCCACTGTTTTAGTTTAGTTCTCATTGTTATTACCTGCAGCTTTTATCCTCTACTCAAGATTGCTTTCTTCCCTGCTAACGTTTATTTCAATCAACCCATGAACTCTTCTTCTTAAGGAATCAACCACCTTGTTTTCCTTACCCTTGATATGTCTTAATTCAAACTTAAATTCACTCAAGAAGGCCAACCATCTCACTTGCCTTACATTAAGGTCTGGTTGACTAAAAAAAAAATTCACACCGCTGTTATCTGTCAATAATAGAAATTTTTTGCCCATTATATAATGTCGCAACATATTTAAAGCATGTATGAAAACTGCCAAGTCTAAGTCGCGAGTGACATATTTTTGTTCATGTTCCTTTATTTTTCGGGATTCATAACAAATAACATGTCCTTCCTGAGTCAGGACACCACCGATACCTTATTTATTTGCATCTACATAGACTGTGAAGTCTTTGTTCGTATCTGCTACCTTTAAAATGGGTGCGGTTGTCAATAATTCCTTTAACTTATTAAAACTGTCCTGACATTTCTATGACGATTTGAACTGGGTTCCCTTCTTTTGTAATGAGGTGATAGGGTATGCAATATTGGAAAATAACTCTATAAATCTACAGTAATATCTGGTGATTCCCATGAATGACCAAATGTCCACTACGTCCTTAGGAATCATCCATTCCATGATGGCTCTTATTTTCTCAGGGTCGACCGCAATACCTTCTTTAATTATTACGTGTCCTAGGTACTGTATTTTCTTCTGATGAAAGCCACACTTATCAAATTTAGCATACAGTTTGTGTTTTCTTAAATTTTGCAGAACTATCCTTAGGTTCTCTTTGTGTTTTTATTTTGTTTTAGAATATACTAGGATATCGTCAATGAATACCAAAAAAATTTTTCCATGTACTAACTGAAAATATTGTTCATTAAACACATAAATGTGGTTGGTGCGTTAGTGAGTCCAAACGATATAAAAACAAATTCATAATGTCCATATCTCGTTCTGAATGTTCTTTTACTTATGTCCTCATCTTTTATTCTAACCTAGTGATAACCAGATCTTAGATCCAATTTACAAAAAACCTTGGCCTCACCTACTTCATCGAATAGATCATTGATTCGAGGTAAGGGGTATTTGTTTTTAACAATCATTTTGTTTAGTTTTCTATAATCGATGCATAATATCATATTTCTATCTTTACTTTTAACAAAAAGGATTGGTGCTCCCCATGGTGAAACACTCGGTTTGATATATTCTTTGTCCAATAATTCTTGTAATTGAATTTTTAATTCTGCTAATTCTGGTAAACTCATTCGATAGGGAGATTTAGGTATAGGGGATGAACGAGGTAGTAGGCCGATAGAAAAGTCTATCTCCCTCCTTGGGTTTAATTCAGGTATCTCATCAAAAAACACATCTTTGAAATCATGCAAGACGTCAAAATCCTCCAAGGTAGGTTTATTTTCTTTTTCCAACAGATTTGTTACTTGGATGGCATAAATCTGAAAACCCTTTTTCATGCATTTCTTAAATTACATTGCTGAAATATGTATAACTGAGATTGGTTTTTTCATACATTGAGTTGTCCTAATAATGTCATTTTCGTCTTTATACTTGAGTGATTTTTCATAACAATATAACACTTGTTTATGCCTTTCTAACCAATCCATTCCGATAATTACATCATAAGACCCTAACGGTCGAATGTTTAGATATGTCTTTGTGTTTTGACCACCTAAACTGAAATCATAATCATAAATAAAGTCAGATACTTTCCTTTTTGTTCCTGTTGCTAGTTGTACTAGCCAATATTTTTCATGTCTTGTTTTCTTAAGTTTATTTGAATCCACTACACAAGAGAGATGTAACACAATGTAGCTCCTGGATCATTTAAAACAGAAATACGAGTATTGTTAATCTTACCTTCAATCTCCACTATAGTAGATTTGTGGTCATCTTGTTGGCCATCCTAGTTGCTGAAGTCAAATGTGGACAATTCCTCCTTAGTTGATTTTCTCTACATTCCCATCATTTTAATGGTTCATGAGGGCTATCCCCAAACTTCTTTGTTCCCAGATTAACTGGTTTACCACTTCCTTGGGTGTTCTAGTTGTTGGAGTGAAAATATTTCCTTGGAAAACTCTTTGTTGCGTTACGAAAAGGGGTTGGCTGATATCCCTTCTTCCCTGATTCATTTGGTGTTGTTTCGTGTCTTTCTAAGTGGTCAAAGGAGGCCACCTAGGGTGCACAAGTCAATCACCTAGGTGCAACACTTCTTCACCTTTTGATGATGAATTAAATATATGTCAAATAAATGGTTCCATTTCTATATAAGGTGAACCGAGACTAAAATAAAGCATTCTTACCTTTTCTTCTGAACCTATGTGTCTTGGTTGTTTTCTTTTCTGAGTTTGCATTTTACATTCACGACAATTTGGTTTTTTGGGTTTCTGAAGAATAACCAGTGCGCCTTCCTTCATGTCTACCTTCTGGTGACTTTGTTTCCCATGCTTCCACCTTTGAGAGAAATATTATTTCATTATCTAGCCACTCTCTTAGGGAGAAAATAATTTCCTTCGAGTTTTCTAAGGCAGAGGGGAGGACGCACCAATCGAGGTTTGTGCCCTTATTGGTTTCTTCTTTGTGGGAATGAAGTGAGTGCGCCCTCTTCCATGGCTTCACTGGGCTTCTCCCACTATTCCCTGAAGGTCACTCTAAGATTTCCAAAACCTCTTGGCCACTCTCGTGTCACCCCGGTCTGGATCCCCATTTGCTTGGTCACCCAAACTAATGGTGTGCGTCTGTTCAGATTTGTGCCCTTGAGGAGAGTTTTTGGTCAGAAGTTGAGCTATGGTTTGCATGGTCACCTTCTCCTATATATCACCTTCTTATGTAGATCAATTGGTATCAGAGCCTCAAGATCTATGGAAAATATTCTGATCTTGAAGATTGAGCCAAATATTTTTTAGGGGTTTTCATGAAATAATCCATAGTTTGCCCATTCCAGGGTTTCCATTTTATGCAAGAAGATCCACAAACATAATAAGCCTCAATGTCCCCCACATCTCCATTTCCATAGAGAGGAGCTCCACATATCTAAAACAATACAAATCTCTCCCTCTAGACCAGTTCAAGCTTTGTTGCCTCAGGGTTTTGAGTCCTTTGTTCTCAAAACAGAGTCCTTTGTTTAGCATTGCAACCTAGGGGTGCCTTTTTTCTTTAGTTGGTCTCACAATGCCTCCACAAAAACATCCTTTGGTAGTCAACTCAGATTACAACACATCAATTCCCATCCAAGATCTTGCCTCCATCCCCAATGAGCTACTTAGAATGCAACAACAAAACAATCCAAATCCATTTCGGTTGGACACTCGAATCCAAATACCCAAGTTTCTTGGGCAAAAAAATGGTGAAATGGTGGATTCTTGGATTCGTAGCCTATCCACCTATTTCAATACATTTCCAGGCCTTATCGAGGAAAGAAAACTCCATATTTCCGCCTTGCAATTAGAAGGATTGGCACAAACTTGGTGGGATACAGAGAAAGAGAAGACCACATTTGTTATAGAGATTGGGGATGCTCCAGAATCCTCTACTTTGAAGCCCATCAAAACCTGGGCTCGATTTTTTGAAGCTTTGAGAAATCACTTCTACCCACCTGGGTATGTGCAATCCTTATGGATCAAATGGCACCAACTTCGAAAACTCCCTTCACAAGGAGTGCAAATCTACATAGACTTCTTCAGCAAGATGCACCTCTTACTTCATGTTCTAGATCCATAAGAGGTACTCATATTAAAATTTGTGGTTGGTTTATTAATTCAATTCCTTCACGAAGTAGAGCTGTTTGAAAATCCAACTTTAGATAAAACATTTCAGAGATGTTTAGCTATAGAAAGGAAATTCGCTCCTAGAGGTTGTATTCCTCAATTCCACCCTTACACCAACCCCCCCACCTCTCAACCATCCATCTCCCACCCCTCATCCTGCTTTCCACCTCCTCGGACTTAAAACCCCACACTCAATATAACTACAAGGACACGCTCGTGCTCATTCCACAAAACTACTTCACACAATTCATCAGATTGTCAAATCCTCCAAAATCTAAGAACCAACAAAACTCTACTCACTGAGCTCATTGCACCTTCCCAAGTAGAAAATACTGAAGAAGTTCCTTTGGAAAATCCCACAGAATTAGATCCCTCATTGATTCTAATGACCCAGGAATATTCAAGTGCATCCAACCAACTCCTCTTCACCCATAACTGCCAAATAAAAAATGACTTGGATTTACTGATTATGGACAATGGAAGCCATAAAAATTTGGTTTCTCAAGCCCTTGTCAACTGCCTTAATCTTATCACCACTCCACATCCCCAACCCTATCAACTTGTATGGGTCCAAAAGGATGGCCCTCGCCTCCTAGTTTCCAAGCATTGTCTGGTCACTTTCACCATAGACCAATTAAAATATATTGTCCTCTGTGATGTCTCCCCCCTTGGATTGTGTGGATTTGCTACTTGGTATCCCATACCAAACCCAAAGAAATTTTATCTAACTATCCAAATCCTGCCAGTACAAAATTACCAAAGAAGGCCACACTTATATCTTAACTGTAGCAAAACCCAAACCCCCTTCTACCAAAGAACAAATCCCACCTGTACACTTAAAGCAATGTGTCTCTTTCTATTTGGTGCACCCAATAACAACAAATAATACAACACACCCTATTCCTGAAACTATGATTCCCCTCCTCCATGAGTTCATAGAGGTATTTCAACCTCTGGAGGGACATCCTCCCTCTCTCCACATTGACCATTCCATTCATATCATCCCCATATCTGCCTTAACTAATGCCCCTACTTACTAGTTGGCCCCAACAGAAACAGAGGAAATGGAAAGACAACTCACCAACCTCATCAACTCTAGCCAAATCCAACCTTCATATTCTCCCTATGATTTTGTCACCTTTGTCATCCCTAAACGAGATACCTCAGAAATGCGCCTTGTCACTGATTACCGATCCTTGAACAAATCCATAATAAAAAATTGTTGGAACTACTCGACACCCTCCAAGGAGCTAAGTGGTTTACTAAATTCGATTTGAGAGCTGGCTACCATAAAGTTCGAATGAACCCAGATAATGTTTGGAAAACACCGTTCAAGACCAAATCTTGTCTTTTTGAGTGGAAATTCATGCCTTTCGGTCTCACCAACGCCCCACCCACTTTCATGAGTCTCATCAATGACATCTTCAGAGCACATTTGGGTCGATTTTTGGTCATCTACTTAGATGACATTTTTATCTTCAATCAAACATGGGACACTCACATGAAACATGTTCGACAATTTCTCCAAATTCTCCAAGAAGACAAGTTTCAAGTCAAAGAGAAGAAATCATATTTTGGTCAAACATCAGTCCTCTATCTCAACTTTGTGGTCAACCCAGATGGTATTGAACCAGATCCAGCTCACATCCAAGCATTGAAACAATGGCCTCTACCTTCTTCAGGTAAGGACTTGAAAATATTTTTGGGTGGCATCAATTTCTATCGTAAGTTCATTCCCTATTTTTCAAATCTTTCTCGACCTTTGCATCAACTCTCAAATACTTATTCTATATTCATCTGGACCAAAGAAGAAAATAATCACTTTGCTCAACTCAAAGACACCCTCTTCTCATCCCTTGTTTTACATCTGCCAGACCTCTCCTAACCCTTTGAGATTGAGTCTGACGCCTCACAATATGCTATTGGTGTCGTACTTAAACATGGAGGACACCCCATTGCTTACCACTCTAAAATCCTATCTGAGGCAAAGAAAAATTATATTACCTATGACAAGGAATTTTATAGTCTGGTACAAGAACTCAAACAATGGAGGCATTATTTATTGGGTAAAGAAACCATTCTGCATACCGACCACCATCCTTTGATTTTCATCAAATCTCAATCGAAGATTCAAGAAAAAAGGCACCTTAAATGGGCCTCCTACATTCAACAATTTCACTGAGTCATCAGATACAAGAAATTCACCTCTAAGAAAATGGTTGATTTGATAAGTCGACCTCCCACTCTAGCTCTTTCCATTCTAGAAGTACGTTGTGCTACTTATGACACATGGAAAGATCAATATGAAACTGACATTGACTTTCAAGAGATTTGGGATGCTTTGCCAAGCACCACAATGATCAATCAGACCCCCTTCCTAGACTACACTATTCGGGATGGGTGGCTACATAAGTTGAATTTGCTATGCATTCCACACTTAGAACACCACCTCTTTCTCATTAGGGAAGTGCATGCTTCATCCTATGGGGGCGACTTTGGGACCACAAAGACCACCCAACATCTTCAACACCAATTTCATTGGCCTTCCATGCAGCCTCAAGTTGAAAAATTTATCAGAGCTTGTTCCTTATGCTCACAATACAAGCCATCCAACTGAAAGCATGGGTTGTATCAACCACTTATGCTTCCTTCTCAGACTTGGGAGTCAATCTCAATGGACTTCCTAAGTGGACTTCCAACAACTCAAAAGAAACATGATGCAATCTAGGTAGTGGTATGCCACTTCATCAAAATGGTACTTTTTATCCCATGCACAAAGACTACTACAACAACGCAAACAACAAAACTCTATTTCTGTCATGTCTAGCCCCATTTTGGCCTCCAATGCAGTATCATCTCAGACAGATATTCTCTCTTCCTTGGTACATTTTGGAAGACCATATGGGTGCTATTGGGGTTCCACTTCAAGTTTTCTACTCCATTGCATCCTCAAACAGATGGCCAAATAGATGTTGTCAAGAGAGTCTTGGTGCATGCTCTCCGAACTCACTTTGGGTGCAACAAACAATGGGACAATTACTTACACATTATCCAGCATAGCGACAAGAAGGAAACACATTATTCTACATGCTTTTCACCTTTTGAAGTCTTCTTGGGCTTCCAAGGAGCATATCCAACAACACTCCCACTCACTTGGGCTCCTCAAGGTACCTTCCAACAACAACAAGAAAAACTGTCAGCTCAATGATTTCTCTAAAAAATTGCACAACGCCACAATGCAGTCACATCAGCAGTCAAAGCAGCCCAAGATCATGCTAAGAAATGCCATGAAAAACAAAGAACCTTCATGGCCTTTCAACCAAGGGATCAAGTATAGTTACACTTGGATAAGAAGCACTTCAAAGGCCACCATCATAAGCTTCTGCCAATAAGATATGGTCTATATACAATACTCAACAAGATTAAAGAAAATGCATATAGGTTGGATTTGCCACCACAACTGGGAATCCACAATGTCATTAATGTAGATCACTTAAAGTTGTTTTATCCTTCCCTCTTGGAAGAACCAGTCAAAATCACTCATCCAATGGACAACATTCCTGATTTCCAACTCCCATTGGCCAAAGACACTATACTGGACACTCAAAGTCGCTCTACAAGACACCAAACTTACACTTCATATCTGGTAGCCCGCCAAGGCCAAACTCCATCTCATGCAAAGTGGATCACAACTCATGTATTGCACAAGAAATTTTCGCATCTTCTCATGAAAGCCGGGATGCTTCCAGATCTAAACAGGGAGTAATTGGGCCAAGGAGGCCACCTAGGGGAATTCCCACCTAGGGCACACAAGTCAATCACCTAAGCGCAACACTTCTTCACCTTTTGATGATGAATTAAATATATGTAAAATAAATGGTTCCCTTGGTATATAAGGTGAACTGGGACTAAAATAAAGAATTATTACATTTTCTTCTGAAGCTATGTGTCTTGGTTGTTTTCTTTTCTGAGTTTGCATTTTACATTCACGATAATTTCGTTTTTAGGGTTTCTGAAGAATAATCAGTGTGCCTTCCATCATGGTTTCCTCCTGGTGACTTTGTTTGCCATGATTCCACCTCTGAGAGCAAGATTATCTCACTAGCTAGCCACTCTCTCAGGAATAAAATCATTTCCTTTGAGTTTTCTGAGGCAGAAGGGAGGGCACACCAACTGGTGTTTGTGCCCTTGCTGGTTTCTTATTTGTGGGAATGAAGTGCATGCACTCTCTTCCATGGATACACTGGGATTCTTCCACTAATCCCTAGAGGTCTGTAATGATCCCAAGCCATTATGCAAGGATCATCACTGTTTTGGTGTCTTTTTTAAACTTTTTCTAAGTGAGGTATTTCGTCAAACACTTTGTTGATCTACCTTTTAGATGTGTTTATATGTGTGTATGCAGGAAATAACAGAAAGAGATAACCATGGAACATACCTCAATCATATGCAATAAGATAGACAAGCAAAAACATCTCAATTCTTCTTTATTCATAAAATAGAGAAACCTGCTACAATGAAGATGTCGATCTGGAATGCTCAACAGATGGCCAAGAAGATAAACAATAGATAAGAGCTGCTACCAAATGCTCTCACTAATATAAAAGATGCCTCCAAAGGATGAATAAGAAATGAAGATCTATACAAGTAGATCTGAATGCCAAACTCTCCAACTGAAGAATGCCACACTCCAATAGAAAGTTGAAACCCTCAATAACTCGGCCCTGCTACCAAAAGTGTCCAATCACCCTAATAAATATGCCACTGATAGATCGGGTGATGGTAAGAACAACCCAGGTGACCGAATCTCCAAGATCCCTCTCAATCTCTGTAGATCTGAAATCCCCCTACTGAATGGTGCGCCCCACTGGATGACTAAAACCCTAGATAATTCAGCCCTGCTGAAGGAGGCCTCCAAATGCTCTGAAACTCTCTAGAAATATAGATCATGACACTGCAAGTCACTAGGTAAAGTATCAGGGTTAGATCTGAAGTGTAACCCCTCCAAACAGACTAGATTTGGATCTCAAAAATGCCCTCCTTCTCTTCAATTCGCCCCACTACTCAAGAAATAATCCGAGACATAAAACTGTCTCAGAAAGCACTATATTTGATGTCCAAGGCCCTACAATGAAAACCCAAGTGATAGAATCCTCAATTGACCTGCCAATCTCCTACAACGAATCTCTATCCAAAGATGGTGCACTCCTCTTGCTGGAATCCCTCAACTAGTGCACCCTCTCTCTATCTGCACATGAAACTGATGTAGAATCCTCCTGCAACTAAGTAGATATGGAACTAGAATGGTGTGGGAGAGTATTGCATCTCTGAGACCAAGCTTGGGACAATATAGTTGGAATCTTTCACCACCGAATCGTCCTCTAGGGTTTGTTATGTCAAAACCCTCAAAACCCCCAATATTGGGCTAACTAGCTAGAAGCCAGAAATAAAAATAAGATCATACATGAATCCATGAGAAGAGACCCTTGCCTTTCCTTTATACTTTTTGGCTCACCTTTTCCCTCCAAAGTGACTTTCATTTTATTAATAATTAATTAATTAATTAAATCACTTTAATTAATTAATTAACCTTTTTACCTTTGAAAAGCTCCTTATCTCTCCTTGTGGCTTCCTTAGCCACTGAAAGTCACTTCTAGCCATCCCATCCTGTAGTGTTTCTCCTCCCGATTCCAATGAGCTATTACACTGAGAGGTTCCTCCAATTAATGTGCCCAAAATGACCTCTTCAGTGAATTCCATTGACTTATAGCTCAAAATAGTCAAAATCATGGAAATCGTCAGAATGCAACGAAACCAAAGACAACCTATGAGGAATGGCTCATAATGATGGAATATGATCATCAATGCAAGATGGACTCCACAATGCCTCTCAAATACCCATGTACTCACTCTAGCACCCATCTGGCTATTCTGGTCATCATAAATCTCTGCCCTGTGATGATGTCCCAAAGTGGGGACATTACAAGGTCACTCTGAGATCATGAAAAGATCTTGGCCACTCTCGAGTCACCCTGGTTTGGATCCCCATTTTCTTGGTCACCTAAACTAATGGTGCGCCCCTATTCAAATTTGTGCCCATGAGGAGAGTTTTTGGTCAGAAGCTGAGCTATGGATTGCATGGTCATCTTCTCCTATAGATCGCCTTCTAAGGTAGATCACCAAGCCTTGGCAAATTCTGATTCTTGTTTTTATTGGTCGTAACACATTCAGGCCTTCCTGAAAACTTCACTTAAGGATTTGGGATTATCGAATTCGATTATGTCCTTACAGGACTGTGGTAAACATCTTAGGAACTGCTATATTTTATCTTTGTCCTCCTGGATACAAGGCAAGAATATTAGTAATTCTAGGAATTTGTTTATCAGGTCATCCATAGTCATTTGACCAAGTTGTATCTCATAAAACTCTTTAGTTTTTCTTTCATAGTAACTTTCAGATAAAAACTATTTCTTAAAGTACTTCTTAAAATCCGACCATTCCATCTATTTTTCCTTTAGGCCCTTGGCCAGCTTCATGTCGTGCCAGCATATGCTAGCTTTTACTTTCAGGTTATAGATGGCCATTCTGACCTTCATATTGTTGGAATAGTTGTATATCTGGAAATACTTCTTTATGCCTAATAACCATGCTTTAGCTTCCTCCCCTGTTCTGGATTCCCCGTCAAAGGTAGATGGTTTTATTTTCTTAAATTCTCCCTCAAGGTGGTCTACCTATTTCCTTTTTCTTCTTGTCTTTGTTTTATCCTCAGCTAAAGTTGTATCTTTGGATGAGCTTTCCCCTTTTTCTTCTTCAGGGCCAAAATTCTTGGAGGCCCTTTTAATGACCTCTTCTTCCTCGTTATCATCCTTTGGGCTCATTTTGTCACTATGCTTCATAGTAGAACTGCATTTATTTCTTTCTATTCCTGCTATGCCTTTTTCAGTTTCTCATTGTCTTCTTTGAAAACTTGCATCTCCACAATGAGCTTTCTCATGTTTTCCAGACCTTTGGTAGGTGAGATTCCATTACTGTTCTGCCTCTAATATTCAAGGAGCCTTTGCTTAGGATTCTCCTCAATTCTAATGTCTGATTCATCCTATGCTGCCATGATTAGAACAGAAAAAAAATGTTTTTTGTTTGTAATGTTGAAATTACTAAGACAACTGAGAGAGGGGGGGGGTGAATCAGTTGTAACTGTGCTTAAACAATTTTAGTCTATTAAACAATTCTTAAAATTTCTTCAAGTGATCATCAATATCATACAGCATATGAACAACATAAATAATGAGCATCATTCAAGCATAAGATATACACAAAGACATATTTTTCATGAGGAAACCCATAAAGGGAGAAAACCTCTTCTTCTTCGAAATGATAGGCAGTCTTTTAAGTTTTGTACATCATCTATAATTGAGCACCAACTCAATGTGAGGTTACTACCTCTATTTTACAAGATCCAACTTGTTGAGAGCACCAACTCTTTGATATCTCTAGCACCCACTAGAGGGAAGCACCAACTCCCTGAGTATTCCAGCACCAACTGGATGAGAGCACCTACTTCCAGTTACATAGGCTCCAACCTGTATAAAAGAGAACAAATGTTCTCCCTTGCACCACCATGCCTCCCTAAAAATTCTTTGGTTGCAACCAAATGTAATCTACCACTCCCTTTGTTCAAGCACCTACTTAAACCTCTGAGGACAACAATCCTCCCTAGAGCCTCCCTACCACCCTAGTTACAAATAAATGATTAAATAACCAACACACAGATAAATCAATGAGCACCAAATATTTGATTTATCTAGCACCCACTAGAGGGAAGCACCAACTCCATGAGTATTCTAGCACCAACTGGATGAAAGAATCTACTTCCAGTTACACAAGCTCCAACCTGTGTAACAGAGAGTAAATGTTCTCCCTTGCACCACCCTGCCTCCCTAAAAAATCTCTAGCATGAACCAGATGGAAGATACTACTCCCTTTGTTCAAGAACCCACTTGAACCTCTGAGGACAACAGTCCTTCCTAGCACCTCCCTACCACCCTAGTTACAAATAAATGATTAAATAACCAAAACTCAGATAAATCAATTCTTACCACTTCTTCATTGTTCTGCAATTCTTCTCTGCTACACTACTCTTCTTCTTTGTACATATTTGGCTTGACTTGCTGTCTATGTCTATCTATTCTTTCTATATCCTTCTCATCCCTTTTGATATGTGTGCATTCTTCCCTCTCCACCTTTTTTTTTCTGTTCAACCTCTATTCCTTCTATCTGAGCTTTTCTTCACTCTGTACATTCTGTAGTTTTTCAATTCTATAATTCAACTCATTTTTCCAATCCAAACAACCAACCATCCATAATCTCTATGTTCTTAGTTTATCTCCAAACACGATGTTCGTTACACCTCAAATCATCTTCAACCAAAAACATCTCGGCTACAAAAACATTAAAAGATCAAGAATCATAAATCAATTTTGCTAACAGATTTCTAACTGTTCAAATAACTGTGAGATGGAGCACTATCCCTCCGATCATATTCAAGTTCACCTGGATCGTTGGATGACTTTATTAGTCTTGCATTCATTTCGAAATTCAACTCTTTCACATTTTGGGATTTGTGTGATCAAGTGTCTCGACACTCCATGTCACGATCCCTGAAGAGAATCTTGGTTGCTATAGTTCTTTTCCTCTATCTCTCGCTGATGTGACCAATGGTTGTGACCAAGGTCTACACAAAGAAATGTTTTTCACATTTCGCATTTCAGCATTTCAGGACTTTGCATGTCATGTGGTAGAGTTTATTTATGCTCCATGTCCTGATATTCGAAGTTCTGAAATGGATTCAGATCAACGGTCCACACTCTAGATGATTCGACGGTCCAGATCTCTTCGTGATTTCGCATATCACAATTTCGGGGTTCGCGACTTCAGGACTCCTATTGTAGGAGTTCTTGACATCTCCATCTTCCGATTTCTGAAACTCCGAAGTCATCAAAAGACTCACATAACCCCCTGAGATGGACAATTGAAAAGATTTCAGAGTTTTGCCTTTTGGTGTTTCAGCATTTCGCATTTCGCGATTTTGGCATTCTTGTTGTTCAGTGTTCTTGACAATTCAAAGTCCCAGTATCCGAAACTCTGAAATGGAGATTACATCAGGGTTTCTCATTTCGCAAATTCAAGAGGTTAGGGAACCCCGTTCCTTTTACTTCCCAGACAGTGAAATGACGATCTTTCTCCACATGTCCTATGGACCCAACGATCTAGATCTTATCAAACTTTACGGGCCTTCATCATGCCTGATCAACGGTTCAGATTAATCCTCCATATGACAGCTGAGGGTATTTTGTGATTTCTCATATCACGATTTCAAGACTCCTATTTTAATGATCCTTGACATTTCTATCTCCTGATATCTGAAATCCCGATAGCCAAAACTCCGAAATGGAGTTTGACCAACACTTTGATCTTGTCATTCGATCATTGTTGCGCTGGTGGTCTTCCTAAAATTATCTTCTCTTCCTATTTTTCCATCGAATCCATAAATGATAGGAATACTCTGATCTTTCCATCAATGACAAGAATACTCTGCCTGTTAAACATGCCAACCATCATACTCTGCCTTCTGTCTGAAAACATGCCAACAATCCCCCCTTTGGCATTGATGGAAACCTCATGATGTAACTACACCACTGAAACATCTTAAAATCATGAAAAACATGCAACTATACCACTGTGACAATGCCACTGTAACATATACAAAAGCATGCAACTATCCACTTTCTCCCCCTTTGACATCAATGCCAAAGAAATGCTCCCCCTGAGCTGTTGCAGTACATGCTCCCCTTGTCAACTATGAGCATCTTAGAAATACACCAGATTCAATAAGTACCCCCCCTGACTAGGTAAACAGATTAGACACAACAAATTATAACCCCCAACTTTTGACGAAGATATCCAAAAGGGGTTGTTGCTAATGGTTTAGTAAAAATATCAACAATTTGTTATGTAGACGGAATATAATTTAGCTAAACAATTTTGTTTGTAACTTGTTCTCTGAGAAAATGATACTTAGTTTTGGAATGAAGAACATGAGTCTTAGAGACACTAATGGCACTGGTGTTATCACAGTGAATTGAAATGGATTCAGTGTAAGTCACCTTCAAATCTGCAAGAGTTTGAATCATCCACAAAATTTGTGTGCAGCAAGTAGCAGGAATAATGTATTCTTCCTCTGTAGTTGACAATGAAATAGATTCTTTCTTTTTGCTGAGCCATGCTACTAATGAGTCACCCAGAAAGAATGTTCCTCCATTGTTGCTTTTTCTCTCATCAACATAGTTTTCCCAGTCTGCATCTGAATAAGCAGTTAACTGAAAATTCTGATTTTTGGGATTCCACAGACCATAAGTCATTGTCCCCTTCAAGTATTTGAATATCCTTGTGACAACTACTAAATAACTTTGTTTAGGAGAAAACTAATAACGACCTACCATTCCAACAGCTTGGATTATATCAAGACGGGATGTTGTGATGTACATAAGACTGCCTATCATAGAGCGATATGTTCTTTGATCAACATCTGGTGAAACATCATTTTTACTGAGCTTGCAACCAACCACCATAGGTGTGCTAACTGGAGAGGAATCTTCCAACTAAAATTTCTTCAACATCTCTTTCAAATATTTTTCTTGAGAAATAAATATTCCTGCAGAACTTTGTTTTACTTGTAAGCCAAGAAAATATGACAGTTCTCCTATCATGGAAATTTAAAATTTTGTTTGCATAGAGTTAGCAAACCACTGGAAAGATGATTCATTAGTACAACCAAAAATAATATCATCTACATAAACCAAAACAACTACTAAATTATCACCTTCAGACTTAATGTAAAGGTTACTGTCAACAGTGCCTTTCTTGAACCCTTTTTCTTGTAAAAATTTGTTTAGTCTATAATACCAAGCTCGTGGTTCTTGTTTTATTCCATATAAGGCCTTCTTCATCTTAAAAACATAATTAGGATTATCTATCAATTAGAATCCTTCAGGTTGCTCCATATATACTTCTTCCTCTAGATCTCCATTAAGAAATGTTGACTTAACATCCATCTGATAAACTTTAAAGCTTTTATGACATGAATAGGCAAGAAACATTCTGATGGCTTCCAATCTTGCCACTGGTGCAAAGGTTTCATCAAAGTCCTGACCTTCAACTTGTGCATACCCTTTACAGACCAATCTTGCTTTATTTCTAACAACTTGCCCTTTTTAATTCATTTTATTCTTGAACACCCATTTGGAGCCTATTGCATTCTTATCTTCAAGTCTAGGGACAAACTCCCAAGTATTGTTCTTTTCAATCTGATCAAGCTCTTCATTCTTTGCTCTAATCCAATCATCATGCTGACTGGCTTCATAATTTTTTTTAGGTTCGATCATAGATAAAAATGAAACATGAGACTGTTCTGAATCTTTAATTAATTTCCTTCTTGTCTGAACTCCTTTATTTATATCTCCAATTATCCGATTTTCAGGATGATTCTTTTTAACAATTCTGAGAGGTGTTTTTGCTTCTTTCTGTTGATTTATGTCAGCCTAAGAATTTGTATCTTCATCTGATTCATATTCTTCTCTTTATGATCCTTGGACCTGTTCATTTTCATCTTCAACTATATCTTTTGTTCTTGGTTCAGAACTACTTATATTTTTGACCAGGATTTCTTCATCAACCATTATGTCTATACAATCCACCATTTTATGTAGTCTCTTATTATAACATCTGTACCCTTTACTATTTGTAGCATAACCCAAGAAGATACCTTCATCTGCCCTATCATCATATTTGCCAATATTTTCATCATATTTCTTGATATAATATTTACTCCCAAATATTTTAAAATGATTGATTGAAGCAGGTCTTCCAAACCATAGTTCATATGGAGTCTTGTCAATGTGTGGCTTGAGATGAGCTTTGTTAAGAATATGTATAATTGTATGAATTGCATCCACCCAGTATGTCTGTGGTATGTTTCTTTCATTTGTCATTGATCTAGCCATTTGCTGAACTGATCTATTATGTCTCTCAACAACTCCATTTTGTTGTGCAGTCCTTGGGATTGTGTACTCTCTTTTGATCCCATGTTTATCACAAAACTCTTTTAAGTTCCCCGAACTAAACTCTCCTCCTCTATCATATCTTACTGCCTTTAATCTTTTTCCCATTTGATTCTCCATCAAAGCCTTAAACACTTTGAATTTTTCAAATGCTTTAGATTTTTCCTTCAAAAAGGCAGCCCATGTTAGTCTAGAATAATCATCAATTATCAACATAAAATAATTTTCTTTTCCTGTACCTTCTTTCCTTGATGGTCCACATAAATCCATATGTACTAACTGGAGAGTTTTATCTGTTGAAGGAAAGTTTTTCGATTTGAACTGAGTGCGTGTAAGCTTTCCTATCTGATATGGTTTACAAACAAAGTCGTATGGCTTTGATATCTTCGAAAGATCTTTTATTGCCCCATTTTTTCTGAGCTTGATTATATGATCGAAATTTAAATGTCCAAGTCTCTTATGCCACAACCAACTTTCATCATACTTGATTAAGTGACATTCTTCTCTATCTTCTTTCAACACATATACATTATTATTTGTCCTTATGCCTTTAGCAACTAGCTGTCCTGAATTCAGAGATGTTATTCTATAGTCTTTAGAAGAAAAAATTACCTCACATCCTCGATCACAAACTTGACTGACACTGAGCATATTATGTTTCATACCTTCTACAAACAACACATCTTAAGCTTTCCCTTTGCCATTACTCAAACTTACCATTCCTTTACCTTTTATTTTTCCTGGTGCATCATTTCCGAAAGTTACATTCCCTGATTTGCTATCACTTAGGATTACAAACTTACTTTTTTCTCCTGACACATGTTTGGAACATCCACTATCAATATACTAGGGATTTGTTTTTCTTTGGGCTGATAGCACTAGTCCACACTTTTCATCTTCTTTCTTCTTCCAAACCTTGACATTTTTAGCAGTGGGAATCAAATCTGGCTTGTAATTCCTTAAGCTACAGTCTACAACCTTATGTCCATAATTATGGAAATTGTAACATTTTGGTTCACTGAATAACAGATCATAGCAATTGTTATGCTCATACATGTTGTTGTGTTTCACATGTGTCCTTCTCTCAGTCATCTTATGATTTATAATCTATGATTGATTGTTGCTTGGTTGTCTCAATCTTTGTTGTGGCTGATTGTTATTCCTTGAGTATCTTGATTTCAAATATCTAGATCTTAATGAATAGTTTATATCTTTGTGACCAAAGTTAGAATAGAAAAAACAATAACCATAGAAAAAAATTTTGTACCTGGAAAAAGATTGTATTTGATTTCTTCCATGCTAATGATTTCTTTGAAAAAATGTGTTTGTGTTATTTCTTTTATCTACAAATTCGGTTTTGGTACTTTTTCTTTCATCCCCTCGTGGTGGCTGATTTTCTTTCTTTGTTTCTATAGAATGACTATTTTCAATGTTTGAGGAATTAACAAACTTCACAGATTCTATATTATTTGGATGATCACTACATGATCCTTCTTCATACCCCAATCCAGTTTTCAACTTTGGGTTTCTTTGCTGATTTAGGATGGAGGTTAATCCTTTTGAGGCTTTAATACTTGGAAGGTTTTGGTGATACAATCCCTTAAACTTCTCCATCTTTTTTTTGGTTTTTACTATCTCTTCTTCTAAGGCTTCACACCTCGCTTTCTTCTCTGACCACTATTGTTTAAGTATGTCTTCTATTTTCTTTGCCTCTTCTAATTCCACTTTCAACAGAGCAAGGTCTTCATCAGGTTGTTTACTGTCTTTTTCCAACTGTATCAACAATTGTTTTTGCTTTCTATTTTTAATTCTGAGTCTGTCAATCTCTTCCAGTGCACTGATTAGTGCTCCTTCCATATCAACCATAGCTTCTTCATCATTATCATCACTGCATGTAATTTTATTATTATAATCCTCTTTGGCCATAATCATGAAGTCATTTATCTTATCTTCACAGGAAGATTCACTATTGGTGTCTTCTGAGAATTTTTCATTATTTGCAAACAAACTTTTCTTCTTACTATACTTCTTGAATTTGTACTTCTTTTCATCATCAAAGATCTGGTCCTTTTTCTGATGGGGACACTTAGATGAAAAATGACCTATCTTACCACAGTTAAAACATTTGAAGGGAAGCTTTCCTTGATATTTTCCTGATCCTTTCTTTAATCTTCTCAAAAATTTTGCCTCAATATCATCTAAATCTGAATCAGTGTTCTTGTATGCTTTAAACGATGCTTCTCTTGTAATGGATTTATCTTTGTTAATTCTCATTTTGTATGTAGTTAAAGTTCCTAGAAGTTGATCAATGGACAAAGTTTTAAGATCATTTAATTCTTCTATTGCATAAACTTTTAGATTAAATTTATCAGGAAGAGATCTTAAAATCTTCTGGACTAAGAGTGATTCTTCAAACTCCTCACCAAGACCCTTCATGGCATTCACAAGTTCTTCAACTCTTAAAAAATACTTGCTAACTGTTTCATCTCCATTCATCTTTAGTTGTTCAAAATTCAACCTTAATGTTTGAAGTTTGGCATCTTTTACTTTCTCATTTCCTTCATAATTGCTAATAAGTTTATCCCACATTTCTTTGGCAGTTTGAAAATGCATCACCTTTACAAACTCAGCTTCTGCAAGTCCATTAAAGATAACATTCATTCCCTTAGCATTAAATCTAAATTCTAACTTAGCATCCTTGGAAGCTAGCACAACCGGTTTTGTGTATCCAGTCTCTACCACATCCCAAACATCAACACCTAAGGCCATTAGGTATGTCCTCATTCTAACCTTCCAAAAGAAAAAATTTGTTCCATCAAACAGAGGAGGCTTATTGGCATAAGTTCCTTCATGACTTGTCATGTTTAAGATTACAGATCTACCTTTGAATAAAAGGAACCTTCTCTGATACCAATTGTTGAAATTACTA
>ML804792.1:168873-179432 GCA_009831015.1 Picea engelmannii
TCTTCACCTTCATCAATAGTCCAATTAGGATTTTCTGGAGGCTTATTTGGTGTAGAAGGTCCCTTTTTGGGTGGCATGTTGGCCAAATATCACTTTTGAGTCTTGATTTTGAGGTGGTTCTGCTAGACAATATTTATTTTGTTATATCTTCCAAGTTTCGGCCCTTATGGGTATGAAACTTTCTTTTAGGTATTTCTCTGATATTTCTTCTCTGCAATGCCACAGGTCTGATAAAAAAAGGATGTGCCAAGTGGAATTTACGGTAACTTCCTCACAACTTGCCGATTTTTGGCCTTTCCAGGAGATCTCACTTGTATAGAATGCCCCGCACAAAATAATTGATATCAAATTCTAAAAATCGCACCCCAAATACTACAGACTGTCCACGATCCAATGCAACCAATCCCACTCAATTTGGATACTCCAGTAAGAAGTTATGCTTTTTTTACCTAGAACACCTTCTTGAGACTAGTCAATAGGACTAGTCAGATACCCTATCTTACACAAGGTGTATCTACAAATTTAAGATGACCCAAAAGATGAAATTTTTACCACAGATAACTTACTAATTTCTATAACTTTCCTCCAAAGTTCAGGGTCTGAAACGTTACAAAATTTTTTTTATAGAGAAAATGCCACAATGAATCATTTCAGGATGATTCCAGAACCCTATATTGTACAGGCTGTATCTCATAAATTATAAGGTCTCAAGAGCTGAATTTTGAACCCAACGTACCTTGATCCGTGTGCTAAATACCCTCCAAGTGGTTCCTTCTGAAACATTGTAGAAAAACAGTTATAGTAAAAATTCCACGGTGTCTCAGATGTAGCAGCGAAACCCCAAGACCTTGAGCTCTGATACCATATGTTAAGAACCAAACATCAATATAGCATAGAAAAACCTCAGGAAAAGTACTCAACGTCTTGAAAAGATATAATTTCAGATAATAAGCCTCTTCGAGGGGTAAACATCCTTTTAACCCACTTAAATGTTCAAGTACAAGATGATTCAAAATGAAAATGTCTCCTTGGTATATATAGGAGACTAGGAGGTATAATTACAAATAATGGCCTAAAACCGACATAATTAAAATAACATTACTAATCTAAATTACAAGTAATGGCCTAAATTCGACATAAATAAAATAGCATTACTAATCTAATATGCCCCAATTAAGGGGTAATGAGCCAATATTAGGGCTTAACACTTTCTTTAATCTTCTCACAAATTTTGCCTCAATATCATCTAAATATGAATCGATGTTCTTGTATGCTTTAAATGATGCTTCTCTTGTAATGGATTTATCTTTGTTAATTCTCATTTCGTATGCAGTTAAAGTTCCTAGAATTTGATCAATGGACAAGGTTTTAAGATCATTTAATTCTTCTATTGCAGAAACTTTTAGATTAAATTTATCAGGCAGAGATCTTAAAATCTTCTGAACTAAGAGTGATTCTTCAAACTCCTCACCAAGACCCTTCATGGCATTCACAAGTTCTTCAACTCTTAAAAAATACTTGCTAACTGTTTCAGCTCCATTCATCTTTAGTTGTTCAAAATTCAACCTTAATGTTTGAAGTTTGGCATCTTTTACTTTCTCATTTCCTTCATAATTGCTAATAATTTTATCCCACATTTCTTTGGTAGTTTGAAAATGCATCACCTTTACAAAATCGGCTTCTGCAAGTCCATTAAAGATAGCATTCATTCCCTTAGCATTAAAGCTAAATTATAACTTAGCATCCTTGGAAGCTAGCACAACCGGTTTTGTGTATCCAGTCTCTACCACATCCCAAACATCAACACCTAAGTCCAGTAGGTATGTCCTCATTCTAACCTTCGAAAAGGAAAAAATTGTTCCATCAAATAGAGGAGGCTTATTGGCTGAAGTTCCTTCATGACTTGTCATGTTTATGCTTACAGATCTACCTTTGAATAAAAGGAACCTTCTCTGATACCAATTGTTGAAATTACTAAGACAACTGAGAGGGGGGGGGTGTGAATAAGTTGTAACTGTGCTTAAACAATTTTAGTCTATTAAACAATTATTAAAATTTCTTCAAGTGATCATCAATATCATACAACATATGAACATCATAAATAATAATCATTAATCAACCATGAGATATACACAGAGACATATTTTTCACGAGGAAACCCATAAAGGGAGAAAACCTCTTCTTCTTCGAAATGATAGGCAATCTTTTAATTTCTGTACATCATCTATAATTGAACACCAACTCAATGTGAGGTTAATACCTCTGTTTTACAAGCTCCAACTTGTTGAGAGCACCAACTCTTTGATTTCTCTAGCACCCACTAGAGGGAAGCACCAACTCCTTGAGTATTCCAGCACCAACTGGATGAAAGCACCTACTTCTAGTTACACAAGCTCCAACCTGTATAACAGAGAACAAATGTTCTCTCTTGCACCACCCTGCCTCCCTAAAAATTCTCTGGCTGCAACCATATGGAAGCTACTACCACCTTTGTTCAAGCACCCACTTGAACCTCTGAGGATAACAGTCCTCCCTAACACCTCCCTACCACCCTAGTTACAAATAAATGATTAAATAACCAACACACATATAAATCAGTTCTTACCACTTCTTCACTGTTCTACAATTCTTCTCTGCTACACTACTCTTCTTCTCTATACATTGTTGGCTTGACTTGTTGTATCTGTCTATCTATTCTTTCTATGTCCTTCTCATCCCTTTTGATATGTGCGCATTCTGCCCTCTCCAACTTTTCTTTTCTGTTCATCCTCTATTCCTTCTATCTGAGCTTTTCTTCACTCAGTACATTTTGTAGTTTTTTAATTCTACAGTTCAACTCATTTTTTCAATCCGAACAAACAACCATCCATAATCTCTATGTTCTTCTCTTATATCCAAACATGACATTCCTTACACCTCAAATCATCTTCAACCAAAAACGTCTCGGCTACAAAAACGTTAAAAGATCAAGAATCATAAATCAATTTTTCTAACAGATTTCTAACTGTTCAAATAACTATGAGATGGAGCACTGGCCCTCCGATCATATTCAAGTTCACCTACACCATTGGATGACTTTATTAGTCTTCCATTCATTTCAACATTCCGCTCTTCGGCATTTCAGGATTTGTGTGATCAAGTGTCTCGACACTCCATGTCGCGATCCCTGAAGAGAAGCTTGGTTGTTATAGCTCTTTTCCTCTATCTCTCACTGATGTGAACAATGGCTATGACCAAGGTCTACAGAAAGAAATGTTTTTCACATTTTAGGACTTTTCATGTCATGTGGTAGAGTTTCTTGATGCTCCATGTCCCAATATCCAAAGTTCTGAAATGGATTCGGATCAACGGTCCACACTCTAGATGATTCAACAATCCAGATCTCTTCGTGATTTCACATATCACAATTTCAAGGTTTGTGACTTCGAGACTCCTATGGTAGGAGTTTTTGACATCTCCATATTCCGATTTTCGAAACTCCAAATTGATCGAACGACTCACATAACCCCTTGAGATGGATGATTGACGGGATTTTAGAGTTTTTCCTTTTGGCATTTCGACATTTCGCATTTCGCGATTTCAACATTCTTGTTGTTCAGTGTTCTTGACAATTCAAAGTCTAGGTATCCGAAACTCCGAAATGGATTTTACATCAGGGTTTCACATTTCACGAATTCGAGAGTTTAGGGAACCCCATTCCTTTGACTTCCCAGTCAGCGAAATGGAGATGTTTCACCACATGTCCTATGGACCCAACGATCCAGATCTTATCAAACTTTATGGGCCTTCATCATGCCTGATCAATGGTTTAGATCAATCCTCGATCTGACGGCTGAGGATATTTCACGATTTTACATATCGCGAGTTTGGGACTCCTGTTGTAATGATCCTTGAAATTTCTATCTCCTGATATCCGAAATCCTGATAGCCAAAACTCTGAAATGGAGTTTGACCAACACTTTGATCTTGTCATTCAATCATTGTTGCACTATTGGTCTTCCTGAACTTATCTTCTATTCCTGTTTTTCCATCAAAGCCATAAATGACAGGAATACTCTTATCTTTCCATGAATGACAAGAATACTCTGCCTATTAAACATTCCAACCATCATACTCTGCCTTCTGTCTGAAAACATGCCAACATGTAATAGTAATGGGTTTGCTAGTTTTACATGAACAGAAAAAAAATATGTGCTAATAAAATGGTTTGGCCCAGTTTAAGGTCCAAGTGTTGTAACCTTGGCTCTAATACCACATGTAATGTTTCCCAAAATTTACAAATAAAAAAAAATATTTAAATACGATCAAATAATTATCATTTGTTTAAAAGGGGAAAACCATCAAACAATCATAAACTATATGTCACAAAGGTTCCACTACCTCCTTGGAATCCATAGCTTAATGCTACCGCTTCTTGACAAGGATGCAAGTTACATACACATAACTAAGTGTACATGTTTGTCATGAAAATGTTAACTCTACCTTAGCAATAGAATGAAGATGAAATCTACTACCTAAGGCTTATACCCACCTTGGTCCTTTCATTCTAATAGCACAAAGTTTTTGTAAAGACTATAAGTTTCCTATCCTATTCGTGCAAACCCATAGTGTAATGATGTAACCCTTTAACAAGCTCGATTGTTTGTTATTAAGGTTATGAGTAATTTACAATAGTATTACTATCAATTGATCACATTCTAACTAACTTGGTCCAAGTGGCATCGAGGGTATAAGTAAGAACTAAATCGTATAACTAGAATACAAATATGTGCGTTCTAAACCCTACCTGGCATGGGGTTGTCCTTCATCATAACTCTGATCATGAATAAGGTGGCAGGGTATTGTTGTCTAGTTTAATGACTATATCCATGACATTTAAGAAGTATCTTGTGGCGTATTCCTTGGCTAGCGCTCAACCTTCGTGCCCACTCTTCTCTCGCCACCTCAGAAGGGTCACATGGCCCTTGACATAGTTTCCTACCCATCACCAATACTAGGCTCACTGTGCGTTTCACTATCATTTTTTTATTCCTTTCTAACCCTATGTGTAAAAACCCACTATGAGTCTACCTCCATTAATACTCGACTTGATGTCTAGGCCATCGTTCGTTAACTGGAGCTTGAAAAGGTGAAGTGAAACATTCAAAGAGCATTGGTCGAAACCCTTGCAAGGTAAGCATCCTTCGACACTTTTTAATCGACTCTATGTAGTAGTAATGTATCATGTTTACCTTTAGTGTTCCTAAACATGATGTTTTATCGACATTCAGTCATGGGTTTTTTTTTCTTTGTTCTTCTTTAACCATTGATACTGCTTAGGACTCCTCTGTGGTTTCTCCCTTAGCCTCTATTACACTCTTAATATATGATATATATGATGCTTATGAAAATCTTAGACAGTGTTTTGAACCGAAAAGGGGCAAGGTCATGAGGATGTCAGTTCTACAGTTTTGACCAAGATAGGTTTATCGCAAAAATATTGTATGTTGGTTTTATTCGTCCTCAATTGTAGGTGGTTACGCCCTTCAATAAATAAAGCATAAGTTCTATCTGTAGTTCCCCAGGACAACATTTCTTTAGTATGAGTTACTATTCCCTCTGTGGATTATCTATTTACTTCATGGGATTGCCTTGGGTGTTTAAATTTGTTTTTCTTTGAGTTTATTAAATTATCAATAGTAAAGAATGTATGGGACATCACACCTCTATTTGAATCCTTCTTAGATTCTCTTGATTTTATTCTTACGCCATTTGGTGTCTATCATGACTCATTTTTTCATAACATAGTGCAATAAAAGTGATAGGGGTCACCCACCGTGCATCTCGGCGTCCTTCGGTTTTTTGAGGAAAATCATTTTCGCCACCTGGCCTGCGACTTCCTTAATCTGTGGTTTATGTTAAAGACTGAGGATATTTAGGATATAAATATCCATGATCGATCTCGTCCCTTTGTGCCAATTAAATGATACTTCCTGTGGTCCTTAATGATGTTTAACATAGGTTTTCCGTACTTACTGTTAGGTATAACTTAAAGGAACTACATAATTCCGTCAACAACTCGTAAAGTTAAGAGGAAGAGTGAGTTAACATCCCATAAATTTGTTTATGGTTAGAGAAGGCAAAATGCCTTGGGTCTAAGAATTCTATGCTATAAATCTTATCCACTGAAAACTCTAAATTGCTTGTCATAGTTTTTAACTTATATAGGAAAGAAACTTAAGTGTTCTGCATTGGTTTAAAATTCCTTCACGAAGAATTTTGTATTGACTTAAAGTTCGTTTATCCAGTTTTTTTGTGTGAATTTGTGCTTACGATCATCATACTTTGGTGTACTCTCTGTGACTTGACTAGGGACTCTTTATGATAAACATATTCTCTATGATGTTGATTAAATTGTTTGAAAGAGTCTGACCTGTATTACAGTAATGAAAACTGTTAATATAATTTCCTATTTGTATTAGTTATTTCAACTAATGATGGGACCCTGTTTTTACTACAAGGGCAACCATCAGATTATTCAACTTCACTCCTCCCTCCTCTGGGCATCAAATGGATCACAACTTTGTCTGGAACTCGACCTATGATAACTTCAAGTGAAGTATTAAAACATCAGACGATATTTTTGCTATCTTATGTGATTTAACTCATATGATAAAGTTTGATTGATGACTATATGACACTAATAATTCATCTCTCTTTTCTTGCAGGGATTACATGGTCACAATGATGGATCAAAACCACACCCTACTCGTGAAAGGTACTCAAGTTTCAATTTAAATTTTGGAATTGAAGGTTTTCAGATCTGGGTCCCGACGATGTTGATTATCGCTCCGAGAGTTCTATTTATGGATATTTAGATTTGAGCCTGTAGGGATAAAGATCTTCTAAAATATGTTGTTAATGAAAAGTACCATTTTCTTTCTACCATTCCATTACTGTGATTTTTTTAAATTAGTCTTTGTATTATGACTGTGTCTAAAAAGATCACAGATAACCTATTGGGTTTTACGAGGGAATAACTGGAATATAAGTGGCCACACACTTTAAATAGTGAAAAGTATGTTTGAAGTCTCCTGTGTTAATTGTTGGAATTCGTATGTATAATTTCTTAAACTGTAAGTAAAGTTACGTAACGTCATGTACAACAATGGTATACACACACACACACACACACACACACACACACACACACACATAATTATATGTTCATATGGGTAAATCATCAAGTCTCGTTTGGCACTTGCGTGGTCAGGTATTTGTATTGCTTATTACTGTATTTCTTATGTAACTTACAAAGATATGTTTGAACCTATATGCATATATCCCAGTCCCATATTTACTTTGTCCTGACAGTAATAAATCCATAGACCAATTCATTTAGAATTAAAGGGTGACCTACAAAGATAAGTCTGTAACTATATATGAATTTTAAGTCCTAGCTTTACTTTCAAAATTTCCTTTAATGCCTACACAATATAAAGTTTTACTTACACAACTGAATCTCTTTAGATATATATGGTTCACATATCTGGTAGGGAATCTAGAATAGAAATGAAAGGATATGTTGTTTAACACACATATATCCCCTAACATAATTTCATAATTAAATTTTATTTCCAGCCAAGATACAAAAGTTTATTCAATGCCTATAAATAAACTGTAAGAGTTTTATCCTACAATTCATCCCATTCCATCAGAATTTACTAAAAAGATCGATTCATCCAGATTTAAGAAAATACATTCTAACATCTAGTACTTCAAATAAAATTTGACCATAGACATAGTAGATAGACATATCTCAATAGTTTTCAAACAACAAATGGAACAACCAAGTTCCGCTGAACCGTAGAACATAACAACCAATTTACTTGTCTTGTTCACCACTAGCCTGACCATGAATCCATGAGGGATAACTCCATAACTCCTCCTCATCAATAGTCCTTTAGTTTCAACAAACTTCTCCTTGCCTCACTTTCAGAATACAATGTTTATAACAACAATTGATAATTTTTCCCCAACATACTAGGCAGCGTCCTGCCTCCTCCCATATGTTATATATCCAAAAGAAATTGTGCCTAGGTCTTTTCCCCATGGGAATTTTCACATATTTCCAAATCCCTGATTTCCATGGGCTGCTAATGGCCAAATATTTGATCTTCCACTTGTAACATTCATCCTTGAGGTAGTTCCAACATGTTCCCCACTCATGGAGTCATGGTTAGCTCATTTTAACCTAGTTGTTCCATTTGTCCCTCAACAATAAATATAAAATATTTTATTTCATACAAGTGTCATAGTCAAATAGTTAGTTGGGTCAAATCAGGGTTTTTCCCAACATTCATGGTCATCGATTACAATTAACTAAATTCAAAATTTGGAATTTCCATAAATGGCAATAATTTTCCAATTTCGAATTTACCAAAAACGAAAATAATTTCACAAGAAATTTCCGACTTAAAAATAATTTGTTTTTGGGGATGTTACACTCGAGAATTGAACAGTTGCAAAAAGAGGTCGCAGATTCCATAGAGCCTACACCAGAGGAATGAGAGGACCTATGTTGATTCACAAGTGAGACCATTAAGGGCTCATAGATCCAATTGGGCTCAGAGTTGAAGATCCTTAAGAGGGAGGTCGCATATCCCTTAGGAGAGAAGGTTCTCTTGGTGTAGAGGATGTATGGGAATATCTTCCCTAGATTTTTTGACTATGTAGCCATGTAACCCTATATATATAAATAAAACAACAAGTGGGAGAATGTTAGGTATGTGCTGTATTATTTTCATGACCAAACCTAGTGTCCACATTGTGGTGGGTGCGCAAGGGGGTGATGGTGGGATCATATTTTTTTGGCGTTTTTTGCATCCATTTTTAGAATTTTTTCAGCACATGGGTTTTAATTATTTTATTCTATATCTCATTAAGGAATTAAGGTTTTTGACTAAACGAGGTCAACGGATTAGGCATTTTCAATGTCGTGTGATCACATATATATATATTTTATTATACATAATGAAATTATATGATGAATAAAATATTAGAGGTGCGACTCTAAATAGGTTATTGGTTTTATTGGTTTGAATTTCTAGGGTAAAATATCTATGTAATTTGTGTGTGTGTCATTGTATATTTCTTATTTTTATTAAGAATTTGTTTGCATTAATTAAGTGTACACAGTTACAATCTACATTGATCCGTCAAAACTTAAATGTCGATTTATATGATTAGCATATAGAAAATTGTGAGTTGAAAGTGAAGGAATGTTGGTTGATTGAGTTTGTACCAGTAAATATGTGACATCCCCAAAAATAAATTATTCCATTTTTGGCAAATTCAAATTTGGAATTTTTTTTCCTTTTATGGAAATTCTGAATTTCGAAATTTGGTTAATTGGAATTAATGGTTATGCATGTTGGGAAGAGATCTGATCTGATTCAAATAACTACCTGACTTTGACACTTGTATGAAAAATAATATTTTATATTTATTGCAGGAGGAGAAATGGAACAACCATGTTAAAAATCAGCTAACAATGACTCGATGAGTGGGGAACATGTTGGAACTACCTCAGGGCTGATTGTTACAAGGGGAAAATCAGGAATTTGGCAATTGGAAGCCCCTGAAAATCATGGATTTGGAAAGCTATGAAAATTTTGAAGAGGGGAAAGACCTAGACATTTTTTGTTTTTGATATATAGCATATGTGAGGAGGAAGGATGTTTCCTAGTATGCTAGAGAAGGATATTATGTATTGCTTGCAGTTATGAACACTACCTGCTAAGTGTGAGGCAAGGATAATATTTATGAGGTTGAATGATATTGTTGAGCAAGAGTTCCAAGTTATCCCTCATGGATTCATGGTCGGGCTAGGGGGTGAACAAGCCAAGTGACTTGGTTTCCCTGTTTTATGGTTGGGAGGAATGTGGTTGTTCCCTTTGTCTTTCAACGCATTATTTCATATATGTTATTCTATCCCTTCTCTGGATGAATGCTATATAGCTGGATATCTAATAGACTGCATCTATAAATTCTGGTTAGGGGTATTGTTATGGATAAAATTTGGTTGATTGTTGCTGAACTCAATATCTGATCAAAAAGAAACTTATAGATTAATTTTGGGTGAATGTTGTTTTCATTTGGGTATACTAGATGGAAAGATATGTTGGCTCTGTAGATTTGATTCCTTATATGATGAGATAAAAAATATAAACTAAGCCTCAACTTATAATCATATTTACTAAGAAAACTAGCTACAAGAGAAATGTGAATGGGATCAGATCGCAGAGATATATATAAGTCTTCTTATGCGCATGTAGGTAACTTTATACAAAACCATGGTAATAAGTGGGAATTCATTCATGTATCTATTAATCTAGAATTCAAATAAACGTTATGTATGATGGAAATTTAAAATCTGTATATACATATATATAGAAATATAAATTCATAATTGCATATATATGAATCTATATCTATATCTATATCTATATCTATCTCTATCTATCTATCTATCTATCTATCTATCTATCTATCTATCTATCTATCTATCTATCTATCTA
>ML804792.1:179489-200566 GCA_009831015.1 Picea engelmannii
TATATATTACAATTGGAAATAGAACAATATGCATTTTTTTAATAACACGGTTCTATAGACTTATCCCACACAGTTCAGATGCTAATTACATGAGAACTACTGATTTCGTAATTTCCTATTCTGTTTATGAATTTACCATTTGATCAAGTTTGCACAGAATTCAGGTACTTATCAACATTCTCGTATTTTCTAGTATAAGATGATGTAGAAATAAAAGGTTCTGCAAGGGACTAATAATCTTGAGACATACAAGTTGCGTAAGCATATAAAAAAGGTTGTAAATTTTACAGCTACAAGAATAACCAGAGTAATATGAACCGAATTTAGTATATAACATCATATTTAATTATGAGAATAGATGTGGAGAAAATTTCAAGACATGAATACATTGAAAGGGTGTCGTAGACTCGAAAGGGTGGAGAGGGTTAAGAGCCACCTGATGGGTACCTCGCAGTTAGACAGAGGCCCCATACTTAGATTGTAGAAAACAACATAGAATCTTCCATGCTTCACAGAAATGGTGAATAATCATATTCTAAATAAGAGAAACTAATAATTATTGTGCTTTATTAAAACATGACAGATAAGGTCACCCCTCTTTACCATAGAGCAAGCAGTTCTAAATAATTGCTTTACATCAATTTGAGAACAAAATGAAATGAAGGTCATAGATAGAATATTGATCACTCGGGAGATCCTTCCCTTGGAAACACTTTGAATGATAACATAACAGGATTAGACACCTGACGTTTTCGGGTCATGGGTGAGGGTAATCTCCTCGGCCAACCCCGAGAGCTTCGAGGTAAGGGTATACAACAAAAGAGAAGAGTTTGTAACCATACATTTATATATTCATTCGTGTCATAGAGAAATAACCGTATTAATATTATACCGTCGACACTCTAGTTTAGACAGAGGGTACACCCGGTGGTTTCGGTAAATAGTGTTACATAGAAAACACCCTATAACATTTCTCAACAAATAAGAAATCCAGGTAAATATTAGAGTGATCCACCTCGAGGAACTCGAGGAGGTTGAAACCCCTACAAGGATATATGGTTTCGTTCTACGTAATTGTGACTACAACTGTAACTAAAGGAAAGTCTCTCAATCTCGAAGCGACATAATGTAAGCATCCTTCCTATGGTCATGGAGTCCAGAATACCTAAGAAAGGTAATCCAAAAGGGATGCACATAATATACAGTCAATACAAAAGCCAAACTATGTAACGCCGAAGCAACTTAACCTCAAAGGGTTTCGGGTAAGAACTACCATCCTTACTCAAAAATTTATTATAATACAGAGCGCCCCAAAACTATCAACCAAAATTTCTTACCTTGATTAAAGAAGATTCCAATGGTAATGGTCTGTCAAATGTGTTCCCACCAGAATGAGTCACCATTATAAGCACTGGATATACAGCGAGAAAGGATTGATAACCAGAGTATCCTAGAACATAGTCACAGGAACACACACAGAGCCAATATAAAAAATGTAATAGTAGTCTTTGGATAACAGTCTGCTAGTCAAAATGTTGATTAATGAGGGTTGGTACCTTAGCGCCGTGGTTAGGAAAAGGTGGTGAATTTTCAGTGGGGCACTTTAAAACACGCGATGATTCCAAAGGAATGCGTTCATAATACCTTAATTGTCTTGGACATAGGCCATTACTCCACTACGATGATATCCAAGATAACCCACCTCATATCCATAGAGTAATTGTGATGACAGAGAGTCCAAAATTTCATTTTAATCCTTATCTTCAATTTTGGTTAGGGTTTCCTTACGGTCATCGAATCGGTTAAGGAAAGGAAACCATATGCTAGAGTTGGTCCGTATGAGAACAACTTTTAGGTATAAGTAATTAACAAGTATAACTAATATTTAGAAACTGCCTTATAGATCAAAATGCTCGCACGAGAAGGTTGTCACACTAATCGAAATTCATTTATTCATTGTCTCCCTCCACTTCCAAGGAAATCGATCTACCACCTCAGAATTTAAAGTTTACCATATGTGGATACCCATAGTATACCTTACTTGTGTGATCGAGAGTATAAGTTATGGTGGCATACCTTTGTACATAAATAGTTTGGTGAGGTCAGAAGATTAGAACATATATATATATATATATAGAGAGAGAGAGAGAGAGAGAAATGGTTTTGTGGAGGTCGGAAGTATAGTCTATATGGAGGGTAAATATGAACACCTAAATAATTTGCAGATATATCTTTGTGATGAATTCAAATTTATCCATCCCTTGTGGTTATGTTTAGGTAAAGTCTGTTAATTCACTTTACTAAGTAACAAGGAAGGTTTGACACGGTTACCACAAAGTAATTAAGTTTAATGTCCTTAAAAGAAAAGAGAAGAATTTTTATTTTTTTATGGTCTTTTAGGGAAACATTAAATATGGTATCAGAGAAAAGGTTACAACACTTGGACCTTGAAAATGGCCACATTATTTAGTTGGAATTTAGTTATGTTTATGTGTAACTAATAAACCCTTGTTGTTACAAACATAAAACCTTTTCTGTTTTGTGTTAATCATGGAAGCACAAGACGATGCATAAATAAGACTCGATGGAAATCCTAAACAAGGACCTCCTGAAGATTGAAGGTAGAACAATGATGAAAGTTCACCTACTAAGGTTCTAGATACTATAAGAGGTCTTATTGTTTAATTGCAAGCCTTCAAAGCGAACAATGAGAGGCTGAAGAAAGAACAATAGGAACAACAAGAAATAAATGAAGTACTACTATGAAGTATAGTGACAAAGAAAATCCCAAAGGATGAGAACCAGGAGGAAGAAGTGAGTAAAGGAACATCCAAGAATTCTTGTCCTGAAGAATAAAAAGGGGATAGTTCATTTGAAGGAACACCTTCAGATGAAGATAAAACAAAACTAGATAGAAAGAGGAAACTTGTAGATCACCTTGAAGGAGAATTTAAAAACATCAAACCCGCTACCTTTGATGGAGAATCCATAACAGGAGAAGAAGAGGAGGCATGGTTATTGGACATCAAGAAGTATTTCTAGATCTACAACTATTCCAGCAACATGAAAGTTAGAATGGCTATTTAAAACTTGAAAGGAAAAGCCAACATTTGGTGGAAGGATCTGAAATTGGCCAAGGGTCTGAAAGAGAAACAGATGGAATGGGAAGACTTTAAGAAATATTTCAAGAAATAGTACCGACATGAAAGATAATATGAAAGAAAAACCAAAGAATTTTATGATTTACGACTTGGTCAGATGACCATGGAGGATCTGATAAACAAATTTCTAGAATTACTAAGGTTCGTACCTCATATCTGGGAGGAAAAGGTAAAAATTCAGCAGTTCCTAAGTTGTTTACCACAGTCTTACAAGGAGAAAATCGAGTTTTATAACCCCAAGTCCTTGAGTGAAGTATTGAGGAAAGCTCGAATGTGTTATGACCAATACAAACAACAAACATAATTTCCCAAATCTTGGAAGGACAAGAAACAAGACCGAATGAACCAACAGAAGAAGGGATGCCAACCAACTCCTTATCGAAATGCAGTAAAGAGATTTCCTAGAAAATGTTTTCACTCCAACAATCTAAATACACAAGGCAGTGGTAAACCGGTAAATCTGGGAACAAAGAAATTTGGGGACAACCCCCGCAAACCACTAAAGTGATGGGAATGTGGAGAACTTCATCTAAGGATGAATTGTCCACGTTTAAGTTCAACAAACATAATTATTGTTCATAATTTGCAGGAAGACTCAATGGTGGGTGATGTGTGAAGAAGATTACATCAGATAAATGCAACTGTGGACGACCGACAAGTTGACCACCAGTCCTCTATTGTGGAAATCGAAGGTAAAATCAATAACACTAGAAATTTTTTTTTAATAGATCGTTGAGCTACGTTAAGTTATATCACTCCTGGTGTAGTAGATTCAAATAAACTTAAAAAAATAAGACATGCAAAATCATGGCTGGTACAACTAGAAACAAGAACTAAAAGGAAAGTGGTTGACTTTATTTCTGATTTTGAGTTCAGTTGAAGTGGTCAAAACATAAGGACATATCTGAACATCTTACCACTAGGATCTTATGATGTAATCATCGACATGGATTGGTTAGAAAGGAATAAAGAAGTGTTATATTGTTATGCAAAGACACTTAAGTATTCAAACAAAAATGACACTACTAGAACAACCCAAGGTATACAAAAGCCAGTATCAGTTAGAGAAGTTTCAACAATGCAATTCAAGAAAAGTTTATGCAATCCAAGTAACAAACCTATTAGAGAAAGATGATAAACTAAACTTGGACAACTTTGTCGTTTTATGGGATTTCAGAGATGTATTTGTTGATGAAATACCTGAACTACCCCCTAGGAGGGAGATCGAATTTCCTATAGACCTGTTACCTGGTTCATCCCCTAGCTCTAAAGCACCCTACCGAATGAGTTTACCAAAATTGACAGAATTAAAAATTCAACTACAGGAATTATTGGACAAAGAGTATATTTGACCGAGTGTGTCACCATGGGGAGCACTAGTCCTCTTTGTAAAAAAGAAAAATGGTACTCTAAGACTATGTATCGACTAGAGACAATTGAATAAAATGACTATTAAGAACAAGTACCCCTTACCTAGGATAAATGATATGTTCGATCAAGTATATGGGGCAAAGATCTTTTCGAAGTTAGATTTACGGTCCTGATATCACCCAGTTAGGATAAAAGATGAGGACATTAGCAAAACAAATTTTCGAACAAGATACAGACATTACGAATTTGTAGTTATACCTTTCAGACTTACTAACGCACCACCCACATTTATGTGTCTAGTGAACAAAATTTTCAGTCAGTACTTAGACAAGTTTGTATTGGTATTTATCGACAATATTCTGGTTTATTCTAAAACATAAGAATAACATGAAGAACACTTAAGAATAGTTCTGCAAACTTTGAGTAAGCACAAATTGTACGCCAAATTCGATAAGTGTGATTTTTATCAAAAGAAAATATAGTACCTAGGACATGTAATTTTTGCGAGAGGCATTGCATTCAACCCTGAGAAAATAAGAGCCATCATGGAATGGATGGTACCTAAGGATGTAGCAGATATCTGGTCATTCATGGGAATGACTAGATATTATCGCAAATTTATAGAGGGGTTTTCTAAAATAGGCTACCCCATCACATCATTACAAAATAAAGGGACCAAGTTTAACTAGTCACAGAAGTACGAAGACAGTTTTAGCAAGTTGAAGGAATTATTGACAACCACACCCATTTTAAAGGGAGCAAACCCAGATAAAGACTTTCTCGTCTATGTCGATGTGATTAAAGAAGGGATAGGTGGTGTCCTAACTCAAGAAGGCCACGTTATTTTTTATGAATCCCAAAAATTAAAGGAACATGAGCGAAACTATGTCACTCATGACTTAGAATTAGCAGGAGTAATACAAGCCTTAAAAATGTGGCGACACTACATAATGAGAAAAAGTTTCTATTATTGACGTATAATAGCGATGTAAAATATATGTTTACCCAACCAGATCTTAATGCAAGGAAAGCAAGGTGGCTAGATTTATTTAACGAATTCGACTTTGAGGTAAGACATATCAAGGGTAAGGAAAATAAGGTAGAGCATGCTATAAGTAGAAGAGTCCATGGGTTATTTGAGATAAATGTCAGCAGGGAAGAAAGTGATCTGGAACACAAAATAAGGATTGCAGGTATTAGCGATGAAAATTACACTAAGATAGTAGAAGAATTGCAAAACACTACAACAAATTCAGATAAACCAAATATGGGTATCGATAAAAATGGCCTATTATGATTTAAAAACAAACTTTACATACAAGATTCGACAGAGTTAAATATAATAGTTTTGGATGATTGCATACGAAACCATATTTTGGTCATCCAAGATACCAGAAAATGATAACAACACTTAGAAAACTATTTTATTGGCCTAATATGAAGGGCAAAACAACAGAATACTTGGCTAGGTGCCAAGATTGTCTACAATTTAAGGTCAAACACCAACAACCAACCGGTCTATTACAACCATTACTAGTACCAGAATGGAAATGGGAGACCATATCGATGGACATTATCATAGGTTTGCCTAAAACTCAAAAACATAATGATTCTATTATGGTTGTAATCGATAAACTCAGTAAGTCTGCAAACTTTATTCCTGTAAAGTCTACTTTTAAAGCTATAAACATCACTGAAATATTTATGAAAGAAGTTTTTAAACTACATGGTATTCCTAAAATGGTGATTTCAGATAGAGGCGTAAAATTCACATTTCCTTTTGGAAAGAATTGTTTGTAGGGCTAAATACTAATTTGAATTTTAGTACAATTTATCATCCACAAACGGATAAACAGACTGAAAGAATGAACCAAATTATAGAGGATATGCTTCGCATGTACATAAGAACAAAACCAAACAAGTGGGAAGACTACCTGCACTTGGTACAATTTGCATATAATAGTCTGTACCAAACTTCGGCTAAGTTAAGCCCTTTCGAGGTATTGTACAACATAAAGTGTATGACTCCAATTAGCTAGGATAACCAGATTGATAGACTCATGGTTGGACCATAGATGCTCGAATAAATGGAGAATATGGTAAGAAGGGTACAACAGAACTTAAAAGAGGCACAGGATAGGCAAAAGAGCTATGAAGACCAAAAAAGAAGACAATTGGAATTTCAAGTGGGAGACCATGTTTATTTGAAGGTCAAAGCTTGAAAAAGTTCATTGAAGTTAGGAAATTGTGCCAAGATGGCACCCAGGTTTTGTGGGCCCTTCAATATACTAGCTCGAATTGGACCCGTAGGATACCAACTTGCACTTCCTGCTAATCTAAAAATTCATAATGTATTGCATGTTTCTTTCTTGAAAAAGTATGTTCATGACCCTACTCACATGATTGATTCGAACTTGGTGTAGGTGGAACTAGAAGGCGAGTTCTAGGTGGAACCCCTACACATTCTGGACCAAAGAGAAATAACACTTCGGAATAGAGTCGTCGCTCAGGTAAAGGTGTAATGGAAGCACTTTAGTCCTGAGGAGGCCACTTAGGAGTTGGAGGGAGATTTGCAGAAATCTCATCCAATCCTGTTTCAGGAAATGAAAGAACACTGAGGAAAGTGTTTTATTGAAGGGGAAAAGGATGTGACATCCCCAAAAGTAAATTATTTTTGAATTTGAAATTTCTTAGGAAAAATTATTCCTTTTTTGACAAATTTGAATTTGGAATTTTTTTGCCATTTATGGAAATTCTGAATTTCAAAACTTGGTTAATTGTAATTAATGGTTATGACTATTGGGAAGAGATCCGATCTGACTCAAATAACTACTTGACTTTGAAACTTGTATGAAACACAATATTTTATATGTATTACAGGAGGACAAATGGAACGACCATGTTAAAAATCAGTTCACCATGACTCCATGAGTGGGAAACATGTTGGAACTACCTCAGGGTTGATTGTTACAAGTGGAAAATCACGAATTTGGCCATTGGAAGCCCCTAAAAATAATGGATTTGGAAAGCTTTGAAAATTCCCAAGAGGGAAAAGACGTAGGCATTTTTGGTTTTTGATATAAAACATATGTGAGGAGGGAGGATGCTGCCTAGTATGTTGGGGAAGGATACTACAGATTGCTTGTTGTTATGAACACTACCTAATGATTTTGATGCAAGGAGAATATTTATGAGGTTGAACTATATTCCTGAGGAGAAGTTCTGAGTTATCCCTCATGGATTCATGGTTGATCTAGGGGGTGAACAGGACAAGTGATTTGGTTGCCCTATTCTATGGTTGGGAGGAACATGGATGTTCCCTTTGTATTTAAGCATATTATTTCAGATATGTTATTATGTCCCTTCTTTGGATGACTGATATATAGTTGGATATCTGATAGACTGCATCTGTAAATTCTAGTTAGGGGTATTGTTATGGATAAAATCTAGTTGATTGTTCTTGAACTCAATATCTGATACAAAAGAAACTTCTAGATTAGTTATGGGTGAATGTTGTTTTCATTTGGGTATACTATCTGAAAAGATATGTTGGTTCTATAGATTTGATTCCTGATATGATGAGATAAAAACTATAGAACAAGCCTCACCTTCTAATATTATTTACTGAGAAAACTAGCTACAAGAGAAATGTGAATGGGATCGGATCACAGAGATATATATAAGTCTGCTTATACGCATGTAGGTAACTTTATACAGAACCATGGTAATAAGTGGGAATTCATTCATGTATCTATTCATCTAGAATTCGAATAAAGGTTATGTATGATGGAAATTTAAAATTTGTATATATATATATATATATATATATTCATAATTGCATATATATATTTATATATATGATTCGGATTTTATGAGCAGAATGAAATGACTACATATTATTACCAAATTCTTAACACAGAATAACAGAGATACAGTAAAACTAGTTTTCTATTCAATAAGGAAATAAGCTGAAACTGTAAAATGCAACGAAAAACAAGCTTGCTAGAATGGTGGCGACTTATCTCTGAGAAGAGATGTGAGGGCTGCACTCATTCGCAAGAAGATGATTACAATGAGGTTGTCAAGGCCTTTTTACAATATACTAGAGTTTCAAAAACCCTAAACATCCAAAAACCTAACCTTAGGAGATAAAGCGCCAAAAGTCATGTGGGCCCCGTTTGGGTAAGTCAGTACATCAACTTCACGGGGTTGTAACTTTTGCATACGATCTTCGTTTTAGGCGTACGATAGCCCATTGGAAAGATCTATCTAAGGAATACAATAGTTGAAAAAAATTTCATGATTAGCTTTTGCGACAACAACATACCCCAAAAAATTTCATTTAGGGCCTCAAAACGACTCTGAAAGATCAGGACCTGAAAAACTGTTAAAAATAGTAAATTATCAAAATTGCTAGAAAGTTGTTTTGATCTAGATGGAAAAGGTGGGTGGCCACCAATATCCACCTGGATCAATCCTCCATCCTTAGGAAGAAATGGTCTCCATTGCATTGAGTTCCCCCATCAGATGAGGAAATTTCTGTTGAATTTGGCCTTGAGTGAGCCACTTGCCTTGGTGTAGGTGTTGCCCTGCTTTGACGATTCGATAAAGCTGGATCCTTTTTTGTCAAGTTCCCTTGATCTGTGTGTCCACAATATGATCATTGGATGCCTATTGTATGCAGTTGGGGTTGATATCTATTGGTGTCAGTTGTTCTGCTACGTTTGAGGTGTCCAATAATGGCAGGAAATAAGGCCGAAGGAGGTCCACGTTGAACATTGGGTGCAGGCCAAGGAAAGGAGGAATGTTGAGCACAAAAGAATTATCCCCCATAGCCTTGGTGATGGTGTATGACCCATATTAGAGTGGGTGAAGCTTCCGATGGGGTCCTGTAAGGCATTCTTTCTGTAAGTGCAACCAAACTTTGTCTCCCCCCTGAAACTTATGTGGAACCTGATGTTGATTGTGGCGCTGCTTGTACTTGTCATTAGACTTCTGTAGGATATCCTGAACTTGTTGGCAGATGTGCTAGATCCTCTCAATGAATCAGGTGGCTTTGTCAGCCTCAGTTGGAGTAGGAGAGGAGTCGGTTGAGGTGACCGCAAAGGGAAGTGCAACATCTATGGGACCCAATGGTTGGAATCCCAAACCTACCTAAAAGGGGCTATGGCTGGTTGAGCTATGCAGGGCTCGGTTGTAGCTATGATGGACATAGGGAAGACTCTCATCCCATGTGAAATGGTTCTTGTAATTATACATGCGCAGGATATGCACGATCATTCTATTTACGACCTCGATTTGGCCATCTGTCTGGGGGTGGAAGGTTGTGGATTTGGTGAGCTTGGTGTCCAGCAGTGACCAGAGGTTCGACCAAAATGTGTTGAGAAATCGACTGTACCGATCTAATATAATGGTTTGCGGGATTCCAAAATGTACCCATACTCATTCAAAGAAGAGCTTGGCAGTGGCTTCTGCTGTGATGTTTTTCTTGCAAGCAACCAGAATCGCCATCTTAGAAAAGAGATCGAAAACCACAAAAACACAGTCATTTACCCTCTCGTTGGACGGGAGGCCCGACATGTAGTCCATTGAGATGGATTCCCATGGTCTGTCAGTAGTAGGAAGAGGGGTGTACATGCCCTATTTCTTAGTGGTTGGTTTGGAAATAGCACAAGCACTGCAAGACTTGATATACTTGCTGGCCTCTTTTCGATGTTTTGGCCAATAGAAATGTTTTTGTAGCATCACCACTGTCTTTTCGATGCCGAAGTGTCCTGCCACCCAGCTGTAGTGGGCTTCCCAGATCATCTTTTCTCACTCACTTGAGGGAACACATATATGGCCCAGACGACACAACAACCCATCCTGAAGATGGAAATTATCGAGAAGTGCCTTTGCACCCAACATTTGGTAGGTGGTGGCAATGTCCAGGTCTATCTCATAAAGTTGGAGCTATCCAGAGGTCTCATGGTCGTAGGAGTCTAGCACTATGGTGAGTGCTATGACTGGTGGTCTTCTGAGGCAATCAACGACACAATTGGTGTTTCCTATTTTATACTTGATGTTGAGGTGGAATTGCTGCAAGTATGTGGACCGATTTTGATGGTGGTCATTCTGCAATTTTCCTTGTGTATGCATGAACTACAGTGGCTTATGATCAGTGTGGATGACTGTCTTCCTCCCAAGAATGTAATGTCTCCACTGGCAGTAGGCTTGCACAATGGAGTACATTTATTTGTCGTAAGTAGGGTACTTACAGACAACATCTGATAGTGTCGCAATATGATAGGCCACGGGGTGGCCATGCTGCGTGAGAACAACACCCACAACATAGTTTGAAGCATCCGTCTCAATCTCAAAGGGCTGCTACAGGTCTGGTAGTGAAATTACTGGGGCTGAGCACAAGCGTTTCTTCAAATCATCGAATTCTTTTTGTTGGGGCTGGCCCCATGCAAATTTTTCCTTACCACTACCCTTGGTTATTTGGCTGAGGGCCCATGCAATATTGGAGAATCCCAACACAAACCTACGGTAGAAATTGGCAAGGCCCAAGAAGCTTCGAAGCTCAGTGAGTGTGGTTGGGGCTGGCCAGTCACAGATGACTTGGATCTTGGCTGGATCCACATGTACGCCATGTTGATCAATGATGTAACCTAGGTAATGGACCCTGTCTATGCTGAAGGAGCATTTTTCCAAGTTGTCATATAGCTTGTTGTGTCGCAAGGTGTGCAGAACCTACTAAATATGTTGCAAGTGTTCAGCCCAAGTCTTGTTGTAAATGAGAATGTCATCAAGATACACCACTACAAAAGTATTGGTGAATGGTCACAAGATATCGTCCATCATCCTCATGAAAGTGGTTGGATCATTTTTCAAACCAAAGGGCATGACCAACCATTCAAAAAGGCCTTCCTTTGACTTTAAGGCGGTCTTCCATACATCTGTCTATTCTATCGAGACCTGGTGGTAGCCAGACTTCAGATCAATATTATTGAAGTATTTGGCCCCCATGAGTTGATCAAGGAGGTCATTGATTCGGGAAATCGAGTACCGGTTTCTGACTGTGATTTTATTCAGAGCCCGATAATCAATGCAAAGTCACCAGGTTCCATCTTTCTTCTGTACCAACACGATTGGGTTCCCGCAAGGTGATGAGCTAGGACAGATGTGCCCCTTGTGGAGCAATTCTTGGATTTGTGGCTTGATCTCCTCATTCTCTAACAGAGAGCGACAATAGATTGGCCCATTGGGAAGTGATGCGTTGGGGGTCAGATCGATGGGGTGCTTGACCTGGCAGTGCAAAGGTACCCCGGTAGGTGAGGAGAAGATATCCGAGTATTCTTCCACAACCTTATATACTTGCTTCTGCTGTGTGGAGAGGTCGGCTACAGAGACCCTAGATGTGGCTGTGAATTTTCTCTCATTTTGAGAGCGGATCACGAAGAAGACAAACTTCCCCATCTGAGAGATGACCTTCCTGCATTGCTTATCAGAGATCAAGGAAATAGCACTAGGTGGTACAACCTCAGGTATCCTGTACAATTTCTTGTTCAAAGTAATAATAACACTACGAGGCCTAGACTCATATACAACATGACGTTTCCATAAATAAGGTTGGCCCAAAATAACATCACAAACTTCGAGAGGAGCAACATCACACAATACCTCATCTTTGAATGGATTGATGCCGTATGACAGTCGACACTGTTGGCTGACGTGGAGATCGCTTCCTTAGCGGAGCCATTGAATGGTGTAGGGTTGTGGGTGAAACGTTGGCAAGCCGCTTGATGACCTTTGATGAGATGAGGTTCTTCTAACTACCACTATCAACAATGAAGTGCAGTGGAGTGCCTTTTACCCACATCTGGGAATGGAAGAGGCGCTCTGCTTCTTCTGGCTCGTTTGGTTCACCATGTTGGAGCTTGGTGGTAGCAACGGTGGCACTAGGTTCCATGTCAATGATCCGTCTTCCCCTTTCTGGTTCTGAATCAGAGTCCGAACCCACATCTTATTCATAGGCTTTCACTTCAGCCACGAGCGTCTGCTTTGAGCAACATTCAACAGTGTTATGCCAAGAGCTCTTATGGAAGTCACACCACTTCCCGGTATCTTTCTTTGTCTTTCTAGTGTCCTTCTTTTCTTGCAGCTTGGACTGGTTTTCCTGATACTATGCATCTTTGCTCTGTCCTTTGTTCTATGGGTTGGGGCCACCCTTTCCTGGATTTTGTTGTGAGGGGTTCCCCTACCCAAATTGTCACATCTTTTGTATGAGTTTCTGCTTGATTTTGACGAAATATCGGTAGGCCGCACCCAAGGATGAGATGTCCAGAAATTCCATTTTGGTATGGATACCAGATGTCTCTCCGAATCTTTGATACCCAACTTGGTGCGTAAGGTATGGAAGATATTTGTGAAATCTGGCACTACTTGGTCTCTTTCTTGTCGCATTGTGGTCCATTTGGTATACAAGTCATCATAACTTCTGACAAGGTAGTATTTTTCCTTAATAGCATCCATGAAGGATTCCCAGGTGGCTGTGACTATAAACAATGAAGGTTCCTCTATTTCCTTTTGCTCACAGAAATTTGCCCACCAATATTTGAAATGGGGAACATCTTTGAGGAGCGCAAAAGTAATCTTTTCTCTATTCGAAAAGTGATGGACAGAGAAATACCCTTCTAGTAGATTCAACCACTTACTTACAACATCTATGTCTATCTAACCTTCAAATATAGGAATATCGAAGTTTATTTGTACCTTGGAGGGGGCGGCGCCTCCGCTCGAAGAAGATGCATCTCCTGTTGGTAGCCGCCGAAGGATTTGCGCAAAATTATCCATCATCTCATTCCTCTGTTGTGTAAGGGCTTCCTCAATTAATAGTTTGAAAGGATCTCATGTCTCGTCATCTTTCTTTTCTCCTTCCATGAGAGGTTGCTTGGGTGTGCGAGAGATTTTTTCCTCAAGAGAAACAAGCTCGAGACCCAAATATTTGTACTCCGACCTTGTTGGGGACATGCATTAAGACAATAAGGAGCAGACCGCTCTGATACCACTGATCCAGATTTTATGAGTAGAACGAAATGACTATAGATTATTACCAAATGCTTAACACAGAATAACAGAGATACAGTAAAACGGGTTTTCTATTCAATAAGGAAATAAGTTGAAACTGTAAAATAAAGCGAAAAACAAACTTGTTGGAATGGTGGCGTCTTATCTCTAAGAAGAGATGTGATGGCTATGCTCATTCGCAAGAATATTATTATAATGAGGCTCTCAAGGCCTTTTTACAATAAATAGGAGTTTCAAAAACCCTAAACATCCAAAAACCTAACCCTAGGAGATGAAGCACCAAAAGTCATGTGGGCCTTGTTTGGGTAAGTCAGTACATCAACTTCCCAGGGTCGTAACTTTTTCATACAATCTTTGTTTTAGGCGTATGATAGCCCATTGGAAATATCTATTCGAGGATTGCAACAGTTGCATACAATTTCATGAAGAAATTTTGCGACCGCACCCCAAAAAACATCGTTTAGGGCCTCAAAACGGATCCGAAAGTTCAGGACCCGAAAAACTACTAAAAATAGTAAATTATCAAAATTACTAGAAAGTTGTTTTGAGCCAGTTGGAAAAGGTGGGTGGCCACCGATATCCACCTGGATCAATATATATATATATATATATATATAATAGTTGGAAATAGAGCAGTATGCATTTTATTAACAACACATTTCTATAGAATTATCCCACACAGTTCATATGCTAATTACATGAGAACTATTGATTTCATAATTTCCTATTCCCTTTACAAATTTACCATTTGATCAAGTCTGCACAAAATTCGGGTACTTATCAACAATATTGTATGTTGTGGTACAAGATGATATAGAAATAAAATGTTCTGTAAGGGACTAATAATATGGAGATGTACATGTTGTGTAAGCATATAATTAAGGTTGTAAATTTTACAGCTATAGAATAACTAGAGTAAGAAGGACCAAATTTAGTATATAACATCATATTTAATTCCGAGAATAGATGTGGAGAAAATTTCAATACATGAATACATCTTAATGCCATATACAAAGTCCTAAATACAAATATATCAGACATATAGAAATAATTACATTGAAGTGGTAAATATAGAAATAGTGCCACAGTGAGGGATTTGACCCTTTAAGTCCCTTTAAGAAGAAGGAATTGTAGAAATAATGAAACGGGTAGGAAACTGATACTTTTCTTCCCACAACAACTGTATACTAGAACTAATTTATCCCATTCGATAGACTTGAGATACTACTTTTGTGGAAGAGAATGGTAACAAGAACCCAAATACCTCTTTCTTAAAGAGACATCCTGGATTCCAAGAATAACGAAGGTGTCCAAATCCTGTAGAAAAATCAAGAATATTTTATTAGCAACGATTAACAAAATAAAATAACTATAAGGAAAACAAACTTATTACATAAGTGAAATTTTAGACTATACTTAGTTGATGGATGTCAGAAGTAGGCTCCATCCCACCTCCTCGTATCCATGGAAAGGGCGCCATAGGCTCAAAAGGGTGGAGAAGGTTAAGATCCACCTGATGGGTACCTTACAGGGTACCTTACAGTTAGACAGAGGCCCCATATTTAAATTGTATCAAACAACATAGAATATTCCATGATTCAAAGAAATGGTGAATAATCATATGCTAAATAAGAGAAACTAATAATTATTGTGCTTTATTAAAACATGGCAGATAAGGTCACCCCTCTTTACCATGGAGCAAGGATTTATAACTAATTTCTTTACTGTGATCTGAAAACAAAACGAAATGAAGTTTGTAGATAGAATCTTGATCACTTGGGAGTTCCTTCCCTTGGAAACACTTTGAATGATAACAAAACATGATTAGAAACCCGTGGTTATCGGGTCATAGGTGAGGGTAACCTCCTCGACCGACACCGAGAGCTTCGGGGTAAGGGTATACAACAGAAGACAAGAGGTTGTAACCATACATTTATAAATTCATTCGCATCATAGAAAAATAAGAGTATTCATATTATACCATCGACAATCTACATGAGACAGAGTGTACACCCGGTGGTTGCGGTAAATAGTGTTACAAGGAAGACGCCCTATAACCTTTCCCAGCAAATAAGAAATCTGGGTAAATATCAGAGAGATCCACCTCGAGGAACTCGAGGAGATCGAAACCCCTACAAGGATATACGATTTCATTCTACGTAACTGTGACTACAACTGTAACTAAAGGAAAGACTCCCAATCTCGAAGCGGCATAAGGTAGGCCGCGTTCCTATGGTCATGGAGTCGAGAATACCTAAGAAAGGTAACCCAAAAGGGACACACATAATATATAGTTAGTACAAAATCCAAACTATGGAACGCCGAAGCAACTTTAACCTCGAAGGGTTTCATGTAAGAACTACCATCCTTACTCAGAAATTTATTATAATATAGAGGGCCCCAAAACTATCAACCAGAATTGCTTACCTTTTTTAAAGCGAATTCCAATGGTAGTGGTCCGTCAAACGTGTTCCCGCCATAATGAGTCACCATTATAAGCACTGGAGATACATCGAGAAAGGACTGATAACCAGAGTAGCCTAGAACACAGTCACAGGAACACACACAGAACCAATATAAATAATGGAATAGTATTCTTTGGGTAACATTCAGCTAGTCTAAATGTTGATTAATGAGGGTAGGTACCTGAGCGTCGTGGTTAGGGCAAGGTGGCTAATTTTCAGTGGGGTGCTTTAAAACACGTGATAATCCCAAAGGATTGCGTTCAAAATACCTTAATTGTCTTGGACAGACGCCATTAATCCACTACGATCATATCCAAGATAAACCAACTCATATCCACAGAGTAATCGTGATGACAGAGAGTCCAAAATTTCATTTTAATCCTTACCTTCAGTTTTGGTTAGGGTTTCCTTACAGTCATCGAATCAGTTAAGGAAAGGAAACCATATGCTAGAGTTGGTCCAGATGAGAACGACTGTTAAGTATAAGTAATTAACAAGTATAAATTATCTTTAGAAACTGCCTTATAGATCATAATGGTTGCATGAGAAGGGTTTCACACTAATCCAAATTCATTTATTCAGTGTTTGTCTCCACTTCCAAGGAAATCGATCTATCACCTTAGAATTTAAAGCTGACCATACGTGGATACCCATAGTATGCTGTACTTGTGTGATCAGGAGTATAATTTATGGTGGCATACCTTTGTACATAAATAGTTTGGCGAGGTCAGAATATTATACTATATTATGGCAACATATATATATATAGAGAGAGAGACATAAATGGTTTTGTGGAGGTCGAAAGTATAGTCTATATGAAGGGTAAATATGAACACCTAAATAATTTGCAAATAGATATTTGTGATGAATTCAAAGTTATCCACCCCCTTGTGGTTATGTTTAGGTAAAGTCAGTTAATTCACTTTACTAAGTAACAAGGAAGGTTTAACATGGTTACCAAAAAGTAATTAAGTTTAATGTTCTTAAAAGAAAAGAGAAGAATTTATGATATTTTAGGGAAACATTACAAAATAAATTTTTCTCATGATTTTCAATAAACTAAATACTTGTTCTATATGAAAAAAAGATCAAATACACATCCTCCCTACTACCCATTGATTTGAAATCTAGGGCACTGTCCCTTATAATATTTAAAGAAATATATTCCACATCAGCTCATGTCGATGAGGTATAAAAAACAGTCTTAGAGCATGGGAGATCACAAAGTATTATATAAACTTTCAAAGACCAAGGAAATGAATGGTGGGAAATGCATTCTCCTAGATTGCATACATACATATTTTGTGGAATGATTTGGAGGAAATAAACTATTTGCAAATGTTCCCAAAGCCAAGTTCAAGCCCGACTTCAACCTTGTATCCCACATTCATCAATGTAAAAGAGAATGGAAAAGGGTCAGCTAGAAATATGAAAGTGTGTGACCCCATATGTTTCCAGGAACGCTATAAGATATACCCTATAAATGGTATAAAATATTTTGAGTTTAGACCAAAATAGGTCGTAGAACTTAGATATTTAATTGAAAAAACAAATCCCAATGAAGTTACAAAAAGAGTTTCCTCTCACTTATAGAGACCCACATATAAAGAGGGCCTACTAATAAATTTGTGTCTTAATGAAGTTACAAAAAGAGTTTCCTCTCACTTATAGAGACCCACATATAAAGAGGGCCTACTAATAAATTTGTGTCTTATTTATAAATATGACCTTTTTTATAGTGACTGGACATCAACTAGATATTTAGTAAGACTTATTCAAAGAAGGTGGACTCATACATCAATAAATTATCCTAGGTGAGGGGGTTATGGTGGGATTCTAGGAATTGCACCAACCATTGCTTACTATCCTTAAACGTTATCTCCTAAACAAAAAAGATGGGTTAGTGAACATCATGCCATGAGTTTGAAATTTGAATCATGGTTTCCTATCAAAACATGATCATAGATGCGCTTTAGAATAGTAATGTCCTTACTAGTTTTAGAATGGATGATGATTTCAGAATAAAAATATCAAGGGGGTCCTAGATATTACTACATCTCTTTTTAATCACCAATCAAAAGTGGGAAAATGTCTATTTATATTCCATCACAAGTCTCATGAATTTATTAATGAAAATATGTCATATTTTCCATATCTTCATCAAACAAATTAATAAGTTATGTGGACTACCTATGTGGATCACAATTGACATAGACCCAATTTCACTAGTCACTTTTGTATGAGATTGTTTCATCCAACACATCATGAGGATACTCACGTCCAATATAATGAAAATCAATCAAGAGATATGTATAAGGTTAAATATGACGTGAAATAAATAAGTGGGATTATGTTTAACAACAACCTCAAAAATAAATATAACTAAGAAGGCATGCCAAGGAAGGAATAGTGATCTCTCAATCTATATGGACCTTACTATGTGTTGGCCACATAAAAGGAAAGTTATTTATATTACCGTTATGTCCATAAAATACGTTGGCATGTTCTCTTCTATGTTTAAGATATCAAGTAACACTAGGGAATAGTGAAAGGTCCACATGTGCATGTATTAGTCTTAGATGAGAAAAATAAATTTTGTCCATGTGAAGGAATTGTACAAAAAAAAAAGTGATAGAAATTTGTTGGAAATCGTTCATTGTTTAATTAAGTGGAAACACCTTCCATAATAAGAAAATAAGAAGACAAGTGGAATCGAAATTCTTTGATTGGAAGAAATTGATGTTTTTCCATATTTAAGGGAAAGCTTCTTAAAAGGGAAAAGAGCTTGTGATCAATTCTTACTAATAAATATAATTGTTTATTAACTTGAGGAACTTGTAAATATTGTAATGATTATAATTATAATAAGCTATATGGTTATTTCAAACAAAGAGTTTCTCATATAAAAGGAAGCAAAATATCACATACTTGTGATGAATTCATTCAAAAGAACATGATTAAAACCCATTGGAACAAACCACTAAACCATTGCAAATCATCCTCACTAACTACCGAGTATTACTATAGGAGGTGGTTTTTTAGATAGAACTTTGTTCACATGTTCAAACCAAAAGGAGGTATGCTAGCCAATGTAGACTTTAACACTAAAATCACTCCACTGAGGGGGTCCCTTGTCCCAAAAACAAGGGGGTCTTATACACCAATTTAGTGTGTATCTTATCTCTGACCTTAAAATTAAATTATTATAATTATTATTATTAGATGAATAATACTTCAATAGAAACCTTAAAAGATGTAGTCCAAAATATAGAGTTCTCTTTATTACAATAATAAAGATGATCTATTTTAAGATAATCACCAAGCTAGACACCAAATTGGAGTATGAGACTCCCTATCTTGAGGGACAAGGGACCCATTCCATGGAGGGATTTCACTATTAAAGAGTCTACTTAGGTATATATACCGACCCCACTCTGGATTTGAAATTTTGACCTCCAAGGAGGAAACAACCCAGGATGGGGAGAAGTTGTAAAGTTAAAATGATGTTAGATTTCAAAATTTTAAAAGATTTAAAGTGGGCTTAATTAAAAAGTTCCACTCAATTAATAAAAACAAAACCTGCACATACTATTATATATATCATATTTACTATTACTTTAGCATATTACTATTACTTTAGCATTTTATATTACAATTACAATTACAATTTACTATTGCTTTATTGCTATTAATTTAGTATTTAATATTTAATATTAAAATTACTAGTTTCTATTAATAATAATAATCTATTTTTAAGGTTGGGGCCAAGCCACACACCAAATTGGTTGATGAGATCCCCATGTTTGGGGGACAAGGGACTAGTCTCCTCACCATGTGGATTTGACTCTTAAAGTCAAAGGAGGGATTTGAACCTTGACCTATTAAGACGAAACACATGTTCTTCACCATTAGGCCCACTAAGATTGTATAGATGCATCTAAACCTATATCTAATGTTGCAAACATTTAACCCAAACCTTTAACCTTTGATCCCTCCCTACCATTGATTCTGGGTTAAGATAGATCTATATTGGTAGGAGATTTTGTAGTACTTGAAAATACTTGGATCTATATTGGTCAGAGATATTGTAGTACTTGGAAATAGCTATTAAATAGTTAATTAGTTATGGAAACATGTGATTTCATTAATTTTCACGTCATTTCTATGAAAGGTGGGTGAACAATTTCTTTTTTAATATTTATGTTAGAAAGCATTGACCAAACTATAGTCAAACAACGCCAATTAAGGCTTCTTAAAATGAAATATTTCAAATTATTAAATAGGAGTCATTCATTACAACCCTAATTCTCAAACCATGCAAAGAATCACATGATAGACCATGGACCATTAAACCACTAACAATAAACCCAAAAATGACCAAATCAACAACTCTATGACCTAGTCAAGATTAAACCAACAATCTTTTGCTTATAAAACCAAACAAGCCTTTAATTTCAAATTCATTTGTGGTTATATTTCTCAAACAAAACCATTGTATGCGTCGTCAAGACAATGCTTGTCATGCTACAGAAAATATCTACAGAAGAAGGGAACGCGAAAAAAGCCCTGCACGACTCAATCCTGAAGTCGGAGACCTTCGAAACCCTGGCTTAAAGCGTTTTCAGAAGAAATCTCGGTTTTATAAACATTTTATAAACCCTGGCTTGAGTTCTTCGACGATGCTAATGGAGCTTGCTTGTTAGATCTGCAGTACTAAATTGTTGTATTCTGATTCCGTCCGTTTGTTTTTAGATTTCACGGTCCACCCGTAGCAAGTCTATTAACAAGCTATTCGACTGAAAACCGAATGGTCGTGGGTACCTTGCTGGAGATCTTCGTTTGTCTTTTTGGTTGAGGATCCATATTTATTTTTGTATAAGAGGTTTTGGCGTTTCAGTTTTGGCTGTGAGATGTTGTTGATATTGAGACATCATCTAAATGTTAATGTTAATGATGATTTATTTTCTTCGCACATAAGAGCAGTTAGTGTCAATCACAAGTAAGTGCA